>VDFB02204718.1:26637-43620 GCA_007258455.2 Sequoia sempervirens | reverse complement strand
TTACACCTTCCAAGCAATACATGTGTCCCCAATTATGGTTAACAGGTCCATTGATGTCCTTGGGCCTAAGAAAACTTTTTATCTTGACACACAACGAATATTCACAAGGATAATTTTATAATCTATATAGTGGTTTCACAAAAAAAAATTCAAAATGTATAAAACAAGAGTTGGAAAATCTGCAATCCCATATGGTAGTCCAGAGTTGCACTAGTAATAGTCTTCCTTCCTTATAAAATTGTGAAATACTTAATTTTTTAGGCCACATCTTTAATTCTTGTCCATAATAGAGTACCATATGCATAAGGATTGAGTAATGCTTCAAGTGCAGAATGGGAGACCCCCTTTTTATTGCCATCAATCCTGCATCAAGCCCTTTGAAGATTTGTGAGACATAATCGAAAGGTCTAGAGTTATGGCACTGGAAATTTGTTGCAATTACCATTGGCACAATTGACATGTACTCAGGGGCCTCCATCCCCAACATCTGACATGCTAAAAAATAAGTATATTTTAGGTATGGCTCAAATAGGTCAACATGAAATGGAGGGCTAGCACTATCTTCTAGTTGAATTGAGTTGCCATCCTTCTTGAATATGGGCAATTGTAACCTCCAACCCTTTTATATGGTATCCATTCTCCAAAATTATCTTTCCAACTCTTCATGTGCAATCTTCTCATCACATACTCCTAGGTTAAACAGTTCACAAATTGCAACCTCCGATATATGTATGAATGGTTTTCGAGATGGATCACAAAGAAATTTGAGCTTTGGATCATAATGAACTACTAATATTTTCACCAATTCTACATCTACAAATATGTTCAAGAAGATTAGTTTTCCTAGGTTAAATTTCCAAGGGTTACAAATTGGTTCATACCAATTCCTTCAGTGGTAATGAAAAATAAACAACTCACAACCCCTAATTTGGGTCCATATATCACCTATATTCTTGCATTTATCCTCCAATTTATTAATCTTTTCCCAAAGCTACACAGAGCACCTAGCTTTAGGACCTGAGCCGGGCCATTGATCAATTAAGTCTTGGTTTAATTTCCTCTCTGCTATCCAAGGCTCCTTTTTTGGTTTCATTCATTTACTTCTTCCCTCTAGGGTGACTACTCTAACTCTATTTCCTAATTTTTTCTTTTCCCGAGCTAGTACTTTCCATTTTACTCTTTATAAATCATAGAATTGAAAATTCAATTGTAGATAACTTACAAGTTTGTTTGAAAATATTCGGCTGTAAAATATTTCGGCCCTTCTTTCGCTCTCCTACTACCAATTCTGCAATATATTCCTTCGACTACTCTTCTTCAATTTGGGGAATCATTTAGTGGTAGAGCCACCATTAATTTCTTAACTTTGAACATGAGTGTAGCTGATTTTTGAATTTCTCACTTTCACATCATATGTTTTTATCAGTAAGACAATTCAAACTTTGGGCAATCCTTTTTTATTCAGGTTTAGCCAATGTTCACTAAGCACCCTATTCTTTAGGGAGACATTATATCTTTTTCACCGATATCACATAATTTACCATTTCGATCCATATAAATATCACCAAGAGTCACCCTGATGATCACTTTGACCCATTTGTATCTTTATCGGCAAGAGATCATGTATCGATAAGACATTCAATAGTTTCCCCAAGGTTATGAGTCTCTCCAATGTTCATTCCTTCGATTTTAAGTATGTCGCCAAGATTCTTGCCGATGGAATCCTATCGGCATGACATGGAGAGTCGAGGGGACAATTCAAACTCACCCTGATAGAATTTTCCTTGGCAATAGTATCTTCTTTTGTTTCATTGATGAGACAGGATGGGTGTCTCATCAATGGTATTTCATCAGTGAGACAAATTTACTCAGGCTGACTTAAGAATATTACTCTAATAGTGTTTGTCCTGTCGATATGCTTCTTTGCACTTGATCAGTGAGACACGATAGATTTCTTGCCTATGGTATTTCATCGGTAAGACATATATGCTCGGTATGACTTATTGTTCTCACCCCAATGGTGCTTGTCTTGCTAATGAATTTCTTCATGGGTTTGACAGTAAACTATATCTTCCCAATACACATCTTCTTATGAAATCCGATCGGTGTGACATTCCTAACCTCTCATTGATATGCTAGAAAATATGTATAAGAATATAATGATTTATGAATTGGAGAGACCCGCACCATCTCTTGCCGATATGGCTTATTTATTCAAATTCTTGGGCTTAGATGAACTTTATGGTATAAAATGGTTAAGACTAATGTGATCATTGGTAGTCATGATATGCAGAGGATATTATATCAATTTTGTATTCAATATATAGGCTTCTTTGGGAAACTTATGAGTGTAGAAAATCACTATAATTTTTTTTTTTAAAAATTATAGTTCCAATAGAATGAACTTGTGAAGAAATTTGGTCCTACTAGGGTTAAGAAGGAAATGGAAAAGATATGGAGAAAGAAAGAGGAATCTAAGAGAAAAGATGAATCAAGAACTTCAAATGCATATGTTCCTCCCTCTGCTGTAGATAATTCACTTGAGAATTAAACCAAGGCATGGGCATAGTGGGAGCAATAAAAAAAATTCTAATAGCCCCCTCAAAATTTATGGTGTTAAGACATGACACGAAGATATATCATGGAAGAGGAATTTATGAAGCTATAAAAGAAATTTGCAAAATAAAATATTGCAATGCAACAATTTGTAGAGAATGGAAAGATGTTTGTGCACACAACTCTAGGAGCATCAACTTTTTGGTTTGAAGCATTTATTGCATTGGTTAGGTCAAATAAAAGAGTTAAATATGTTTGTGCAAACGTAAATTCATTTATTGAAAGGAATATGAAGAAGAAACGAAGGAAAGAGAGGTGTATAAGGGATTGAAGCGACTTTCAAAAGTTGAACATCTAGACCCTGTAAGGAAGCTAAGGTAGTGAAACAACTTCCTATACTAATATTGAGAGGAGAATACTACAAATTTTTTATAGATCTTTAACAATTAGAGAAACTTAAACAAAAATAAACATAAATATCATGCATACCACGACATAGTGATTTACATGGGGAAAACCCTTTCAGGAGAAAAACCCCAAACTCCAAAACCCACCCAATATATTATTCAACAATTACAAATATTATAATAGACTTGTAGAGGAAGCTTCTCATAGGAGTATCACCACTAGAGATAAAGAAACAACATTAACACTATCAAACTCTTAGAATACATCACTATCTCTCTACTGCAGATATAATACAATTCCCTCATAAAATAGAGTTACATTCTAGAGCAAGATAGTCCAATAGCATATCTTCCATTATATCTAAAACCTAATAACAAATGGTCTATATTTACAATATATCATTATTTAATTTATTTCAACCATTCTAGAAGTTTCCTAAAAAGGATAACATGCTCAAATTTTTATCCTTGTTGCCATTGTATACACCTATTCGTGTAACTATGTAATATATATAAATATATATATATATATACATCATATGAACAATAAACCGTATATAATTGCAAGGTTGAGACACATTTTCCCAAAAAATATCCCACTTTTTGAAAACCTTGCAAGAGCAATGTGAGGGTGTAAACATCATCTCTTTAATTGCTAGGGTCCAAAAGGCCCATAGTCTCTAAACACCATATGGACTTCTTTGTGCTAACAAGCTTAGTTAAAGAATCAACAAAATTCATCAAAGTATTTATCTTAACCATCTTCACCCTACCATCTTCAACCATATCTCTAACAAAATGATATTATACATCAATGCTTTTGGTCCTGGCATGAAATGTCAGTTGCTTGGATAAAAATATATCACTTTCACTATTGCAATAAATTATCACAACTTTTTTTATTCCAATATCTAAACATAGACTCTTAAGCCAAATGGCTTCTTTACAAGAATAATTAGTTTCCATATACTTTTCTTCAGTAGTGGATAAAGCAACCACAACCTATCAGTTACTCATCCCACTAGTTGTACCACTAAATAAAGTAAACACATAAGCATTGGTGGATTTTATACTATCACAGACTCTTAAGCGGATGGCTTCTTTAAGAATAATTAGTTTCCTTATACTTTTTCTTTAGTAGTGATAAGCAAGCACAACTTCTCCTTACTCTCATCCACTAGTTTTCCCACGAAATAAAGTAAGCACATAAACGTGGTGATTTTATACTATCCACGGACTACTTAAGCGGATGGCTTCTTTACAAGAATAATTAGTTTCCATATACTTTTCTTCAGTAGTGGATAAAGCAACCACAACCTATCAGTTACTCATCCCACTAGTTGTACCACTAAATAAAGTAAACACATAAGCATTGGTGGATTTTATACTATCAACATCACCTGCCTAGTCAGAGTCCACATAACCATGAATATCAAGGGAAATCTCATCTTCAGTCATATTACTATGATAACATAAGGAGTGATTTAAGGTACCACGTAAATATTTTAATACTCTTTTAACTGCATCTGAATGAACTCTACGAGGATTAGACATATATCTAGAAAGAACTCCCACTACTTGGGAAATGTCTAGTCTAGTATAGGACATAGCATACATCAAACTTCCAGCTGCACATTGGTAAGGCACTCTACTCATGTTTTCCATCTTTGATGGATATGTTGGAAAATCTGAAATAGATAACTTTGTTCCTATAGAAATAGGAACATACAATGGTCTACAATCCTACTTATCAAACCTCTGTAAAATTGATTTGACATACTTACTTTTTCCAAGCCATAGCTTTTTGTTCACTCTATATCTTTTAATTTCCATCCCAAGAATGTTTTTAGGTGCACCAAGATCTTTCATTTAAAATTTTTCATCAAGTTGAGATTTCAGTTCTAAAATCATACCTTTCCCTTTGCCAATAAATAACATATCATCAACATATAATGCAATAAACATGAAACGATCACCATCAGTTTTACAATAAACACAATGGTCTGATTTAGAATGCTCAAATCGCAAGCTCAACACATATGTATCAAATTTATTGTACCACATCCCAGGACTACATTTTAAACCATACAAATATTTCTTTAATTTTCAACCCAATTTACTTTTACCTTTCACCATGTAGTGCTATGCCTATGCCATAAATATCTTCCTCCAAATCGCCATGGAGGAAAAAAAAATTTACATCCATTTTCTTAACATGTAAATCAAAAGCAACAACAATCGAAAGAAAAAATATAATGGATGCCATTTTTGAAATAGGAGAAAATATATCTCCATAATCAACTTTACCTTCAACTTGACTAGTACTACTTATACATTAACAGCCTTGATTTATACTTCTTGATGGACCCTTGATCTAGACCTACATAAACATGAGTAAACAACACAAGGTTAGTCCATAAACAAGTCTAAAACAATCATTCCCCGTAAGATCCATTCAAATGAAATGAACAAGAAATAGGAAAATAATTCAAATGAAAACTATCAAATCTTATTCAAAACAATCAAACCACTATCCCATGGGGGAATTGGTGCCAATTTGATGTAGAAATTGGCCCTTTCCCAACTCCTATGATGCACGATTGATATGTTGATGATGATTGATCCACTTTGATGGTGAAGGATGAGAGCTCCAAACCAAAATCTGCAAAAACCTAGCTATAGAACTTAATAAGATGGATGGAGATTGCTCTAAATTTGAGTATAGTAAGTTTACTCAAATTGTGGATAGATAAAATGAAGGATGAGCTCTTCATTTATAGAATGCTCAGATGGATGAATGCCAAAAATGAAGCAATGTGGGACTAACATTCAACCAATGGAAAGGTGCCACTTGTCAACATTTGATAGGATGAAGGTTGAGCACATTTTGATCAATGTGCAAATTTGAAATTTGAATTTGATAAGATGACATGTTTAGGGGGGATGAAAGATGAGTTAAATGCCAAGTGGGAGACATGTAAGAGACAATGTAAGAGCTTTAAATGCTTTGTTGGATGGACAAGTCAATTTGGGGGGAGATTTCAAATTTGAGGAATATTTCCACTTGGATGCCTTTTTTGAATGAAAATAGGTGATTTATAAAACAATTAAACTGATTTTCATGTGCAAAGTTGCAAAATCGAGTTGAGTGATTAAGTTATCATTGATCATAGTTTTATTAATTTAAATGATATTAGTTGATTATTCATTTTTGACTTAGATTTTAGGGTTTAAATAACTCAAAATGAGAAAATGATTTAGACTTAGTTAAATAAATATTTTGGTTATTTAATAAAGAGGATGTTAGATTAAATTAGATAAATGGTTGATTTATTTAATTTAATTAGATGAACTTTAAGTTAATCAAATATTATGGATTATTTAATTAAATCAAAGATAGGAAGATGAAATATTCCTTAATTACATAAAATGATTTAATTAAATCAAGGTTTATTTAATTAAAGGGAATTATAATTTAATCAAATAAGGCTATTTGATTAAATGGTTAGATAGAGGGATAATTCAGGATGAGGCAAAGTTAGTAGATTAGGATCGAGTGTGCGATATCACTTTGTATATTTTCTATGTCTACACTTCTCAATACCTCCATCAAAACCAATCTTCTTCTTGAACACCCATTTACTACCAACTATTTTTTGTCCTTTAGGAAATGGTAAAAGATCACATGTATCATTCCTCTTCAAAGATTCCATTTCTTCATCTATATAATTCTTCAAGGATTTTGAATCATTCATACATAGGCCTCTTCTACAGATATGGGTTCATCCATGTTAGTATTCAAAGCAAAAATACATATCCAATCAGTAGGTGAATACCTTTTAGGTGGTTGTCTATGTCTTGTGGACCTACAAATAAGTTGAGTTGGAGGTTCTTCCTCCTATTCTAAACATCCAGAGATACATGAGCTCTCCTCAACTTCTTGTCTATCCTTGGGCCTTGATTCAAATTTCTTTAGTGTAGAAGGAAATTGAATCACATCTTTGTGTTTTCTTTTCTCTAGCTACAATGTAATAGAAGAAGGCTTGGTTTCTATAAAAATAACACTTTTTCTATGTATTACCTTTTGTTCAATAGGATCCCAAAGCTTGTATCCTTTCACACCATAACTATATGATGAAGATATATCTCACAGCCTTGTTCTCCAACTTTGTTTGCTTCTCCTTTGGTACATGTGCATATTCCTCACAACCATAAAACCTAAGATGTCTTAATGAAGGCTTGTGACTTGAACATGCCTCTATAGGAATCTTATAAACAAGAGCTAATTTAGGAGACCTGTTAATCAAGTAACAGGAAGTGGCAACAACTTCAACTCAAAACCTTTTTTCTAGGCCAACACCACTAAACATACTCTTAGCCTTCTCCATCAATGTCCTAATCATTATTTCTACAACTCCATTATATTGTGGAGAATACATAGTTGTATTTTTTCTATGAATACCACAATCTTTATAGAATCTATCAAAATAATTAGAGAAAAATTCACCACCATTATCAGTCCTCAAAAAAAGAATTTCTTTCTAGTTTGTAACTCAAGCATTGCTTTAAATTCTTTAAATCAAATGGAAACTTTAGATTTACTCATTAGGAAATATACCCATGTCCTTCTACTATAATCATCAATAAATGAGACATAATATGTGGATTTACCGATTGGAAGAACATCTATAGGACCAAATGCATTAGAATTAATAAGATCCAATACATTACAAGATTTATGAGAACTCAAGTGAAACTAAACGTGGTTTTATTTTCCATAAAAGAAATGCTCATAGAAACTAAATTCAAGATTACAATCACACAAACCTTCAACAAGGTTTTGGCTCTTTTTCAAGGTCCTTAGACCCTTTTCTCCAATGTGGCCAAGTTTTTGTAGGTCATACCATAGTTTCTATGGGTAACTTTGACTGTATGAGCCCCTAAGTACCCAAATCCACACCATCCAAGCAGAAACCCTCACTTCCTTCCACATAATTACTTTTCACAAATTACTATTGTAACTCCACAATGGATACATCCAACTTTTATGCTAAAATGTGTCATATATGACACCCTAGAAATCAAATTATAGCAACTAATTAATCATCTTGTATCTTGTATTAGAAAATACTACTTGCACACCCACATATATTTGTTTGCTCACAGATAAATTTTTTTGTGTTAATCCAAGGATATGCATCACACCATTAATCATTTTTATTCTACCATCAGGAAACCTAATTTTAACTTTACCATGACCAACAATATCTAAATGAGAATCATCACAAATGTACACATTGCCTACATCAAATTCTTCACATTCAAAAAACAAACTATTAAAGGTCATATGAAAATATGCACCTGAGTCAATTAGCCATGCATCATTACCTGCATGAGTTTCCAAAGCTGCAATGAATGTGCTGCCATCTTCCTTCTCAGACTTAGAATCAGAATCAAATTTCTTCTTTTCTCCTTTGCATTCCTTACGAACATGTCTAGCTTACCGTAGTTTTAGCAAATAACTTTGGACTTTACAAGAGATTTAGATCTTCCCCTAGACTTGGATTTGTCACACTTCATATTTTTCTTTCCCTTTTACTTAGGTATTCAATGAAAATTTAGGGCCTCCTTGGTAGTGATGGATACCTTCCTCCTCATCCCTTCAGATAGAAAATAGGCCACCACATATTTAGTCTTCAAAATAACAAAAGTACTCCCAAGAGCCATAACAAGGGAATCCCATGAATCAGGCAAGGAACAAATCAAGATCTGAAATTTCTCCTCATTGATTTTCACACCAACTGATGCCAATTGAGCCACCAACATATTGAATGCTTCTAGGTGTTCTGTGATTCATCCACCCTCTGTCTCTCCTATTGTGGTTCATATGGCTCTTGAAATGTTTGAGAACAATGCTGACTATGGCCTTTTTGAGTTGCTCTAGAAAATATTAATGGAGAACCTAAGAGAAATTAAGAAAAAGAAGAATTGTAAATTCTAGTATGTAACCAAATTATTTTTCCTATTTCTCTACTTTATGAAAGAAGTACCAGTGGTTGGACAAGTAATTTAGACAAATGCTAAACCAATTGCACATTTAATAGCAAAGTACATGAGAAACCTTGGAAGTTTTGATGCCCAGGAAGATTCATTTGTTGTTTTCTTTAGAGTATTTCAAAATAGGATTAATAAGAGAATGAGGATTCCTAGTGACATGGTGGGAAGATATTGAGAAGATATTAACTTTCTTGTCACCAATTTTTTTTGCTTTATTAAGGCCATCAAACCTAGGTTAGTTTGGATCTCATAATTGGATAGTGAAGTGTTAGAGGCTGAAATAGTTAGCTACGTAGAAGCTCTTCTAGGTAGTCCTAAAAATTCTAGTGGAAAAAAGGTGAGTGTAGAGGCCTCTGGTAGTTCTAAGAGAGCTAGTAAAAAGAGAAAAGTCATAGATAGTCCTCTGGTTGCTAGTACAATCAAACAAGAAATTGCTAATATTGAAAGAGTGCATGAGATCAATATCAAGTCTACATATGTACAAGGTTTGGATGAAGCAATCAAATCTCTACAAGAGGTAATCCCTAGTGCAAGTGTTGATGTTTCATTATCTACTATAGAAAATCTCATCAAATCCTTTAAAGAATATGTCTCTGGATTGAAAAGTCAAATTGAAGTTGAAACTGAGACATTGCTTGAGAGAAAGAATTTGGTTAATATCTCAATGAAATGTATTGAAGCACATCAAAAATTCACAAAATTCTTGAGAGAAGTGCAAGAATATGCAAACGAATCAAGGAACATACTATCATACTGTATGAAATGGCCAAACATTAATTGAAGTATGAAGGATGACATTAGTACAATTGAGACATGGATAAACATGGCTGCATATTCTTATGATCCAGTGCAAGACAAGTATGATCAAATTAGGATCTCTAAAATGGAGCTTCATGACAAATTATTCACCCTAAAGAGTCAAAGAGATGAAATGATCAAGAAAATTATAATGTTAAGGGACTTAGTTAAGAAAAAGTATATATTGGTCTCGAATGCTCTTGGTAGTAATAATAAGTTCTCAGAGATAAAATTTGATCCTAGTATTTGGAAGGAGGAGAATCTCTACTGGAACTTGATCTTTTATACAAGACTCTTATTGCAACAAAGAAATAGTGGGAAGAAGGAAAGTATGATTGGAAAGAAATTTTTCAGAAGCTTCAAGGTTCTACATCGTCAAGGTAGCTATTTATCATGATTTAACAAGTTTTTTTAGATTTTGATATATATATAGAAGGAAACAAATTTTGGGTTGACCTCCTAAGGGAGAGCATACAAAGTTTTGGGACACCCTTTTCCATTCATTTCAAAGGGGGGGAGAGAGAAGTGAAAAGGGCAGTCATGGTGATGAAGAGGTGAGTTCTCCTATTCTTATAATGCATGTTTCCATCAATGACAAAGGGAGAGATTGTTGGAAGAAGGAGATTGTTACAAGTTTTGGAAAGTCTATCATTGATGATACATGTTGGCAATAGGAGAATGAGTTGCATATTACTACTTGATCAATGTTTTCATTGATGCAACATTGTTTTAGTCTTACAAAAATGAATACCATACATTTTACTTTGTTTTACTTGCTTTATTTGTAGCTGGCATGGCCATTGGTCCTGTACACATTTGAAATTTCCTGTTACCTGTTTTATGAAAATGGTAGTAGCATCAAGATAAATGATGTCTGTTTGTGAAAATTTGTGGAGCGGTACTAAAATGCCACCTAGGGTGTCTTTGTCCTCTATGGGTCTTGGGACCCTAATATTGAGAAAAACCTGAAAGGGTTCCTTTTTGGAGTCTATGCCCCAATAATTCAGCCTTGGGACTAAGACGTCACCAAGGCATCTTAGTTCTCCTTGGCTTATTTTTGGGATTCAATTTCAAATTTGACCAGGATTTAGCCTCCTTTATTGAATTATTTCATATGTCGGTTGGGCATGTGCAGGATCATGATGGGCCAAAAAGTGGCGATATGATGGGTATGTGTAAGGTATGTGGCTAAGCGACTTTTTTACCCAAAATTGATAAAATAAAAAGAGTTTTTTAAAGGAGGTTCTCAACTCCACCAATATAAATTATGCTTTACTTTGAATTTAATAAATATTTTTATTACATTTCCTATTTGAATTATGAAACTAAAGTCTTGATTGATAGGTTGATTAGAAAAAATCTACTAGTGTTCAAATGGTATCAAATTTTTTGAATCAAAATATGTGTCACATTCTATGTTTTGCATACTATAGGATTAAAAGAAAGGAATTTCATCAAGTTTTGACCAAGTTAAGGTGGTGGACATACAAAGTTTTATATTTTTGAAAGTTGAAGTAAAAAATCATAATTAATTATTTACTTGGAAAAAATTACAAAAATATGCATCACATGGACATGGAGTCCTCTACTTATATCTAAAATATTATAAAAAATATTATCATTTATTGTGGTTAGAGTGGTTAGACAGACATCTACTTCTTATTTTTTCCCTGAAATTTAAGTACTACTGCATTGAAATTTCAAATTTTCACCAAATAGACTTTTTTTTTCAATAAACCTAGTCGTTTAGAAACTACATTCAATTTTGTCTGGAACTCTATTCTTACATATTTTTTGAAATAATATAGATAACTTATTCAAATTTTTCGTCCAAGTTGCTAGCTCTAGTTTTTTTTGAATTTTTTTTGCCATAGGGCCTATTTTTTCCATGATGATCCTGCACATACCCAACTTTTTGTGGTGTAATTTTGGGATATTAAGGATGGATAAGTATAAATACAAGGTTCCTCTACTCATTTTTGATATAACATGATAAGAAGCATTCAAGTATTCATTCCCAAGGAGATTTTGTGCATTCAAGAGCAATTCATCAAGCATTTGGAGGAATTATCAAGATTCAAGCATCATGTCAAGGGTTTAGTGCATCCATTCATTTTGTTGAGCGAAGATTGTTGATGTAGCATTGAGGATATATTTACAACCATTTTTCGCATCATATCCAAGATCCAAGATTTACATTCTTCATGGCCACTACATGGTATATTACAAATTTTCTTCACAAGACATCATAAAAGGTGATATCATTTACATGTTTCATGCTTTATTTCATTCATTTAATCATTTGGTTTAATTTCCTACAAAGGGTTTGATGGAACCTAAAAAAATTTATGTTCCATCTCAAAATCTTACTGCATTTTGAATATTGGGTTGGTATCTGAAGGCTTAGGGCTTTGCTTTTAATCATTGTTGTAGGGTTTTGCATTATCTAGACCCCTTCCTTAATTATCCCTCAAGTTTGTATTTATGCCATCATTCTAATTTTTCATTGAAATTTTGTTTCCCATTGCTAGTCATTTTTAAAACATCATGTGTCATTGATGATCATGGAGTAATCAGTCCCTCATGCCTAGGTCTTAGTTTCTTATTTTTATATAATGTTGAATAAAGGGCTTTGTTGCTATTTATATAAGTTTGCATTTTTATGACTTATAATTTTGTGGAGACCTTTTCCTACATCATCCCAGAACAATCCCCTTCATTAGAACAACTTATGGGAACATGATTAAAAATTTTCACTTAAGTCCCTTCAACCATCTCTCTTTTTTGCTCATCACAGATAGTTTATGAAAGGTATGTTTATATTTGTGACAAGCAATGAGTGGTATTTATTTGATTTCCTTCCTCATGGATAGCTTTTTGATCTCCTGATATCAATTAGCGATGACTCTATTTCCTTTATATTTTTCTCGTATCGCTCATCACGGATCCTTTCCAAAACTTAAGTTTCAAAATACCGATGAGTGATGGAGTCATATGTTTAACTTTGTTTTGCTGATTTGAATTAATTCTCTAATTGATGTCTTTTGTATCATTGAATTTCATGCAAATGCACATGTCTTAATCTTTCTTCATCACTTTATCTCCTATCACTATCATAATCTCCATCCTTCGAAGTTAAATCACTAATGTGTGATGGGAAAATGAACGTGATCTAGGATGGGCCATATTTTCAAGGGCTAAGATTTCATCACGTGGATGCTTGCATCACTGATAGAACTAGTGAAGGATGAAATGTGTTAGTGATAAATGATAGCAACTAAATGAAAAAGGAAATGTGATGGTATCATGAGGACATCATATAAAGAAAAGAAGAAACAAACGAGGTGAATTGAGAATCATTGATACAGTTTTAAAGCTGAGTGATCAATGACCAGAGTTTGAATGTAAATGGCTAGATGTTAGTTCACTCGTACAAACTTACTATCAAACATTAATGGTGGTATGTTCATCTCTCGGCCATAAAGAAGGTAGATACCTGGTTTCTCAAAAAATTTGAATTGCTTGGAAGCAAAGAGGAATCCCAGAAGCTAGAGAAATGATGCAAAAAGCTCTAGTGAAGTATTTCAGCTACAATTGTATCAACCATTTACCTAGGTAAGAAAACTATGTATCTCATCCTATTTGAAATATTAAATCACATCATTATGGATGGGTGATAGGGAATTGGGGAGATAAAATTCTTGTTGCTCTTTTTTCCTTTTGAATATTTTTAATTTGGGTGATATGGTAATGGGAAAATTATGGGAATATTTTTGTTCTATAAGTAGTGCCTTGAGTTATTTTACTTGGGTGGGTCTTTTCGATTACCAAAAAATTGCAAACCCTAGTTCTAATGCATTGCAAACATGAGTGAACTAGAGAATAGTGAATCCAATATTAGAATAGAAAGGAAACCAAAACAAAAATGGGCTAAAATTCTTAAAATTGAGGATGTTTCATCTATGGTTAAGCTAAAACCACCTATAGTATCCAACTCTACACCAAGTATTCTTGCAACATCTACTAGGTCTAGAAGTTAAAATAAGGAAAAAGAGAGGTTAATACAAGAGGCCTCTAGAGATGTAAACGAAGGAGGGTGATGAATTGGCAAGAGACCTACGGGTCAGGTTGTCATGACCACTAGGTTAATTGATAGTGGCAGTGAAATTGGTGAAAAGTACCTACCTCAAAGTGGGTAGAAAATATTCCTATATGCTTTTAATAGGCAATATTCTAGAAAGATGACATGTTACATATGGGAATTAAAGTTTGGGAAGCTAGTGATGCCCAATTTGTTTGTAGAAGTGGATGTGATGATGGAGTTGGCCAAGCATTATCAATCTATTGACAAAACAATCAAGAGTGAAAATGGTGAGGTGGTTCTTGAAGTAACAAGGGATACGTTAGTGGAGATATTTGGGTTGAATCCCAACTATACTGTGAATATTAAGCATTTAGAGATATATGATGAATATGAGTATAACAAATTTGTATATAGAAATAGATTGCTTTTTCGGAATAGAAATAGTAAGGAGAGATGATTTATCTAAAAGGATGCTAAACATTTTGAGTGTGACGATTTTGAGAATTACTTGAAGAACACCTACTATTACATAAATCAAGTGTTGGCTCCAAATTTTGAGGTGAGAATAGCTCCAAACTAGTTGGTGATGGAAACAGATATACAAGCTCATAACCAGAACATTGGTTATGATTATGTTGCCTATGTTGTTGAACAAATGCACGAGGATTTTATCAGATTAAGGAAAGAGGTTATCCCTTTGCATTTCCCTCATTATTCTCTGTTAATGCATATGTTCGTATTTGAGGGTGATTATGGCTAGAAAAGGAAGTTAAAATTAAGATTAAGGGAAAATGAAAATAATGATTTTCCGGTACAAATTTGGACACACATTTGGCATCAGGATTGTCCCAATTCCAATTATTTCATGTTCGCTAATGTTATAAGGTTTGGTATCCTAGAAGTGTTGGGTGTAGCACCTATTCACATGATTTCTCTAGAAATTAGAAGTATCATTTTCCCAAAAGATATATCAGGATCAAATGTAACACATAATTGGGAATATTGGTTTCTCCATTAAGAATATACTCTAATAAGAGCTTATGGGTCTAAGGGGGCATAACCCTATTTGCCCCCAGAAAGATTGGCTTTCATAGAACTCATGTGGAAGATTGATTTTATGGATTATGAAATGTTTAGAAACCCCAAGAAGGATAGTCTGGTGAATCCCCAACGCACTTTTGCTTACTTTAAAGTTACTTTCCCTGAAGGATATGAAAATTTTGGGATCATGGTGAATAATCTTAGGTTTCCTATTAATGAGGTTAGGATTTTTTATCCAAAAAAGTTTTTTTATGGATAGAGAAAGGATGAAAACTTATTAGTAATACATCATCGAGTTGTCTATATAGATGATGTATTGAGAAACTTGACAAGTGATGAGGTTTTCATATCTAGAAAGAAGGAATGGACATCCATAATGGAAATTGAAGAGATATCATAAAAATGAATTCCTTTTATGTACGTCATTATGATGTAATTGCAGAACCATTTGAAAGAGCTTTCACAAAGCTAAGGTATTATCAATGTGGTGATTTCAAGGTGAAGGTGAAAGAGGTTGTTGATAAAGCACATGCTCTCCTTGAATAACAACCTCAGGTTATGGCTATCCCAGAGCAACCTATAGATGTCCATGAAGTTAGGGAGGAAAAAATGGTAGAACATATGTTAGGAAATGAGGAGGTGGAGAAGAAATTCCTTCCCCCTAATATTGAAGAAGCCCTTGATTCATAGGTTTCCCCTAATAGAATTATCAAATGGTAATATGATAATGAAAACGATGATGATCGCAGGGTCAAGGATTGTGATGAATTCCTTGCAGATGATAAGTTTGTGCAATCTTATGGATTTCAAGAATTTATGGTTCAAAAAAGGATTAAAGAGATAAAAGAAAGGCTTGAAACAACAAAGGCTAATGTTGAACCTTCTCAATAGGAAGAAGCTAAGAGAGCATAAGAAGAAAAGATCATGGTTGAGATTGCAACTATTACTCCCACTGAGGCTAGGAAAATTGTCACAGATAGTGGAATCATGTTGTTACCCAGATGCACGATCATCTCATCTATAGACTATGATGTATTAAGAAGAGATCCCTAGGCCTCAGTATCTAAAGAGAAATTTGAGAATAAGGTGTTTGGATCCAGATATAGTCCTAAGTTTCATATTATTGCAATTTTTTCAATGGCACCTAATACTGGAAAGCATGAGGTTGCTAGACCTTTTTAATATGTTATAGGTTCATTGGAAATGAAGAGGGCCACAGATATAACACCTATCTAAGCAGCTAAGTTAACTACTCATGCTGCAATGCTCAATGTGGATACTGCACAAATTTTTGAAAAAAAGTATGATTCCCTAGTGAAAGAATATAATAAGGCCTTAGATGAAATACAAGAGATGAGATCCACTGCTTAGGCTAGTTAGTCAATAAGGACACTATCAATCTCATCTTCTTCTTCTTCAAAAATTTCTATGTAGGATAGGGAAATATTGGCTTCGAGAATCAAAGATTTGAATGATTAGCTAAGTTTAGAAAAGGAAAATGTCAAGAAGGCTAAAATTGAAATTGTTAAGGTGGCTAATGAAATATTTCAGGATGTATTGAAACATAGATTGACCAAGTTGGTTAACAAGGTTGATGATGTATGGGTTACTTATAAGAACATTCATGAAGCAAATATTAAATATCTACAAGTCCAAGAAGCCTTCTAGAATTAATGGAGTAAATGGAGTACTAGGGTGGGCACTTTAAAAGTTATGATTCCTAGAATGAAGGAAGATATCAAGGAATCTACTAACATTCTTGACATTTTACAAATTATTGAGTTGGTTAATGAAATAAAAACTTTTCATGGAAAGCTAGGTATGTAGCTGCAAAGTAAATTGAAGTTATTTAGAGAAATGGAGTAACATGGTATGTGTTCAATATTGAACCACAAAGGTGAGTTGCAACAATTCGACACCTAGAGGAATAGTTTGGGAGATAGCAGTTATGATGGTTTTAACTATGATTAACTACATCCTACTAAATTTAAATATTGCACAATGATGGAGATCGAGACAAAAATGGATATTTTTGTTAGA
>VDFB02204718.1:0-26537 GCA_007258455.2 Sequoia sempervirens | reverse complement strand
ATGTGGATTATATCTAGGATGAGAAGCTTCTCGTTAATCATTTTATTGGGGGATTGAATTCAGGTATATTAGAACCCATGCATATGGCTGATCCAAAGAACCTTTGAGTTGATGTTGAGAAAGCCCTCATAGAAAAGGGCATTCAAGGGAAGTCTCAAGAGGCGCGAGAAAAATTTCAAAAATGCAATCAAGGTACTTAGTCACATGGCTCCTTATGACCTCCCCTCCCTTGGATGGGAGGATCTAGGCCTTTTGTAGGATTGTCTAGGCCACCATAGCAGCAAGAGTGTTGGGAAAATGTGTCTTAGCCTTGCAATTATATAAAGGTTATTGTTGATAGTATATATATATATATATATATTTCCTAGTTACACTGATAGGTGTAATATAAAATGGCATCAAGGGGAGGAGTGGGATGCGTGTAAATAGTTTTTTGTTAACTTTTTTAGGAAACTATTAAAATGGCCAACATACATTAGATAAATGATACATTATAAATCTAGACCATTAATTATTAGGCTTTAGATCTAATGATGGATACTTTTTTGACATGTCTTGCCCTAGAATGCAACCCTATTTTATGAGGACATTGTATTATGACTGAGGTAGAGATAGTGATGTATTCTGAGAGTTTGATAGTAGTCATGTTGTCTATTGATCTTTGGGTGGTGATACTCCTAAGAGAATCTTGCTTTGCAAGTATATTGTAATCTTTGTGTGGGGCTTTTCTCTCGAAAGGGTTTTCCCCACGTAAATCGTTGTGTCATGGTATGCATGATATTTGTGTTTATTTATGTTTAAGTTTTTGTAACTATTAAAGATCTATAAAAGTTTTGCATTATTCTCCTCTCAAGATTAGTGTAGGAAGTTGTTCCGCTACCTTAGCTTCCTTACAAGTGGTATCAGAGCTCGATCACCTTTTGTTTCAGTTGTGGGTTTTTTGGTTTTTTGGACTAATCCAGGTTTGAGTGGGAGCTTGTGTAGAGGAGATTTTATGATCTTGTTGCAAGAATTTTTAGATGACAAGTTCATCAAGGAGAATAGAGGTGGATAATTTTTCTATAAAAAAAATTGAAATGTGGAAGCTAAAGATGGAGGATCTGTTGATAGATTGAGATTTGTGGGATGTTGTTGATGAGAATGTTTCAAGGCCTACAGATCCTACTCATGTTGCTCAATATGATGTTATGGACCATAAAGATAAGGGTCTAATCATATTGTGCTTGGAAGACTCTATTTTATTTAATGTCCAAGAGGAGACCTTGCACAAACCATGGAAGAAGCTTGCGTGAGATATATTTCAGGCCAATCTTTAGCGAACAAAGATTTTCTTGAGGAAAAAATTGCATTCCTTGAGAATGGAAGAGGGTAGATGAATCATAGACCACCTAGAAGAATTCAATATTCTGGTGGCTCAATTGGCATCCGTTGGTGTCAAGATGGATGAGGAGGAGAAATAACAAATCTTGCTTTTTTATTTGCCTGATTCGTGGGATTCTCTTGTTATGGCTATTTGGAGTACTTTTGTTATTTTTAAGATTGAAGATGGTGGGTCTTTGCTTTCCTAAGAGATGAGGAGGAAGGTATCCATCATCGCCAAGGAGGCCCCTAAATGTTCAAGTTTAAAGACCAAGGAGAAAGGAAAGAAGAATGAGGCTACTGAAAATCCAGTTCAAGGAGATCTAAATCTCCTAGAAAGTCCAAAGTTATTTGTTGGTTTTACGTGTTTCCAGACATGTTCAAGGAATGCAAAGGAGAAAAGAAGAAATTTGATTCCGATTCTAAGTCCGAGAAGGAAGATGTAAGGGTACATTCATTGTAGTTTTGGAAACTCATGCGTAATGATGCATGGCTAATTGACTCAGGTGCATATTTTCATATGAATTTTAATAAAGACTGGTTTTCTAAATATGAATAATTTGATGGAGGTAAGGTGTACTTGGGTGATGATTCTCACTTAGACATTGTTTACCGTAGTAAACTTAAAATCATATTTTTTGATGGTAGAATATGAAAAGGATTAATGGTGTGTTGCATATCCCTATATTAGCACAAAATTTGTTATCTCTGAGCAAACTAATAGATGCGGGTGTGCAGGTAGTATTTTTTGATGCAGGATGCAAGATGGTTAGAGGTGCCATGGTGATTGCTAGAGGTTTTGAATATGACACATTGTATAAGCTTGATGCATGCACTGTTGAGTGCAATAGTACTTCTGTGAAAAGCAAGTCTATGGAAGAAGTGAGGGTTTCACCTTCAACAGATGGTCATGGATTTTGGGTACCCAAGGGTGCTCTTTCTTCTGAGACAAAGTTACCTGCAAAGAAAACTATGTTATGGCACCAGAGACTTGGCCACATTGGAGAAAAGAGTCTACGAACCTTGAAAAATAAAAACCTTTTTGAAGGTTTGTCTAATTGTAATCTTGAATTTGATTTCTATGAGCATTGCATTTATGGAAAACAAAACCATGTCTAGTTTTACTTGAGTTCTCATAAATCTTGTGGTGTATTGGATCTTATTCATTTTGATGTGTTTGGTCCTATAGATGTTCCTTCGATCGATAAATCAACATATTATGTTTCATTTATTGATGATTATAGTAGGACATGGGTATATTTTCTAAAGAGTAAATATGGAGTATTTAGTCGATTTAAAGAATTTAAAGCAATGGTTGAGTTGCAGACTAGAAAAAAAATAAAATGTTTGAGGAATGATAATGGCGGTGAATTTTTCTCTAATGATTTTGATAGATTCTGTAAAGATTGTGGTATTCATAGACAAAAGACAACTCCATATTTTCCACAACATAATGGAGTTATAGAAAGAATGAATAGGACACTAATGGAGAAGGCTAGGTGTATGTTGAATGGTGATGTCTTAGAACAAAGGTTTTGGGCTAAAGCTATTGCCACTACCTGTTACCTAATTAACAGGTCTCCTACATCAACTCTTGTTGATAAGACACCTATAGAGGCATGGTCGGGTTGCAAGCCTTGATTAAGAAATCTTATAGTTTTTGGTTGTGAGGCATATGCACATGTGTCAAAGGAGAAGTGAACAACGTTGTAGAATAAGGATGTGTAATGAATCTTCATAGGATACAATTATGGTGTGAAAGGATACAAGATTTGGGAACCTATTGCACAAAAGGTTTTGGTACTTGGTTTCCAAGTGCTTTTGAGAAAATTTAATAAACATGATAAACTATGTTGTGCAAATGATCATAATGTGCTCCAATATTGCGCTCCACATTCTTTCTATGTTGATGCTATTCCTATGCATTTCTTACAAGTTGTTCAAGCTTGTGAGTGGTTTTTATGTTTAGAATTTGGGTTTCTGGATTGTTGTACAATGCAAGATATTTTTACTAGTGTGTGAATCAGTTGTTTAGTAATGTATTTGCTCCATGTTTCTCTACTAATTATATTTAGGTTGTGCGGATTTGGGAAGTTGCTTATAATTTCTTTATCTTTTTGTGATCAAATGTTTATTGGATTTGGTGCAATATAGTGTAAGTTTCAATTATTAGTATGTAGACAAGGGTTTTTCAGTTGTTCTAAGTTAAACTATTTGTTGACGTGAGCTTGGATGATGTATTTGATGAATCTTAAGTAGTTTGTGAATTTTTTTGGATTGAATTCAAGTAAATTATGTTGTACAAAACTTTTAGATTGATCTAAAGAAGCATGTACTCAATGTTTATGGTGTTTTGCACGCGTGTTGGCCGACCTTGTGTTTAACACTACATGAGAGGCTTGTGGAAGTGTGTTGAAGTGTGTTGGGATCTATTTGGGTCCTAATTAGGGATTTATGTAGGTCTCCTTTCATTTCTATCCATTGCAGGAATGTTTGGGTGCTAACCTAGTTTGAATTTGAATGTATAACGGCTAGTGGCCAACATTGGAGAAATTTTTGAGATAGAGGTTGATATAAATATGAATGGTGTTGATGCAATAGAAGTGAAGGAAATATCAATAATCAAGATAGATGCAAAGAGTGATGCGAGTAAAGTGTATGTGATGCAAATTTGAGCAGAGTAGTGTGAACTTCATGTTAGGGTTCCTGAAGGCATCTGAAATCTTTCAATAGAGACTATGAAAGTGTGCAAGCAATTGTGGTGGATTCCTTGTTGCATTGAGAAGTGTTTATTTGTGTAACATTCTTCTTCCATCTTCTTGTATTCTTTCTGTGGCAGTGAGCCCTGGTTGTGAGCCTTTTTGGACAGTGCATCCTATTCTAGCAGTGAGCCTCTTTGTATCAATTTTTCTATTACTTATATCGTGAGCTAATCCTCATTGTGTTTTTTCCCTCATTGGGTTTTCCATATAAATTTGGTGTTCTTATGTGTGTGGTGTTGTGATTTCAGTTTTTGTTATGTGCATTTCATGTTTAATCATATTAACAAAATAAGAGTATATTGAATGCTTGTGGATCTATTTATTGTTGAGGGTTTTGAAGGTTTAATTTGCTACAATTGATTTACCCCCCCTCTCAGTTGTCTTGTTCATTTCAACAAAATGTTCCTTTGTTATCCAAATCTATTTATTTTGTTTCATTTATAGATTAATACAATAGAAGGACATTTTTCTATTTTATCAAGAGTAAATATGAAATCTTTAGTCAATTTAAGGAATTTAAAGCATTGGTAGAAAATTAGACTAGAAAGAAGATTAAGTGTATGAGGACTGACAATGGTGGTGAGTTTTGTTCTATAAAATTCAATAAGTTCTATAAAGAACATGGGGTTGAAATGCATAAGGCATATCCATATCAGTAGAATAGAATTGTAGAGAGGATGAACATGACATTGATGGAGAGGGCTAGGATTACATGCTAGGTGGAGCTAGCCTTGAAAAAAAAAATTGGGTTGAAGTTGTTGCCACTGTGTGTTGTATAGTTAATAGATCTCCTACATCAACTCTTATTGAGAAGACACCTATGGAGCTGTGGTTGGGAAAGAATCCATCATTGAGACATCTTTGTGTGTTTGGTTGTGAGGCATATGCTCATATGCCAAGGTAGAAAAGGTCGAAGTCAGAAAACAAGGTTGTTAAATGTATCTTCAATGATTATGGTATTGGTGTGAAAGGATACAAGCTTTGGGATCTAGTGGCCAAAAATATTATTTATAGTCTAAGTGCTATCTTTAGAGAGATGAAACCTTCTTCCACTATTTTGCAATCTGCAAAAGAACAAAAAAAGGAAGATGTGGTTCAACTTCCTCTTGACCCTAAGAAAGTTGAACTAGACTCCCAAAATGAACTTGGTGATGAGGAGAGCTATAGTAGCTCCAAAATTTTAAAAGAATAACCTCAACCTTAGCCTTTGAGAAGGTCCACTCATATCAAATGATAACCTAGTTTGGTTATTCACTTTTAGATTCTAATTATATTTTTTCTTTGATTTCTAACATTGATATGAGCCAAGGACTATGCAAGAGGTAATGGGTATGAGTGATGCAGATTCACGGATGAAGAGATGATTGAATTGAATAAAAATAATGTTGAACATTTAGAATAATGAGAGGGGGGGTGAATCAATATTCTATTAGACTTTTGAACACAACTTATCCAATCACCAAAACATATTAACTGAAATAAAGAATGAAAGCATGAATCATCTACAAAGTCACAAAACACATGAACACCAGGATTTTTACTTGGAAAACCAAAAAAGGGAAAAACCACAGTGAGGATTAGCTCACATTATATTATATCTCAATATAGTTTATTACAGGGGCTCAATACCAAGACACATTGTCCTTATAAGGCTCACAACCAGAGTTAAATACAATACAAAAATGGCTCACTGCCAAAGTATGAACTGATACAAAGTGCACCTTGTGTTGTATTTCAGTTCCATTGAAGCTCTGAATATGAAGTACTACTATGCTTAGCAGTCACTCAACAACTCTGCTTTGATTCTAAACTCTTTACCATTGAATTCACATGTTCACATCATATGAAACCACTTACACTCGATATGCCATTTATGCTCACTCACTTATCTATCTTCAACTCCAAAATATCTCATATATATACCCAAATATATTCACACACATCAATTAGGTTGACCTAATTAAATGTAAATAAAAATAATCCAAAATGGCTTTTGTTGACACCACACATGATTTCAAAGTCATCTTCACACCTAAGCAAACTGTGCAATACTTAATTTAGGTCAGAATGGATCTAAAATAGATCCAACTAACATCCACAATGTATATTCAATCTTCTCAACAAATATCATGCATTAGGTTGGCCATGAATTGGACCTAATCACAAAACCTTCCAATCATACACATTCTTCCCAATACATGCAACTTCCAGATTCAATCTTTCTTCAATTTCACATTTTTCCAACATCCATGAGACTAACTCTAGAACCGCAACACCAAAAAATTCTTCTTAAGGAAATGCAGAATCTCCCACACTGATACACCAAACAAAGAGATGACAGTGATATACATAGTTGAACTTTGTCATTGATATCTTCCAGTACACTTCACAAAACTTCTTAAGATATTGAATATAGATGTATAAGCCAATCATAATGATATGGTAAAAAGCGTAGAGTTATACCTCTTTTTGCGGTGAAGTGCAGACCTAAAAACTGACATACTAAACCACAACATCGTCAACATAGAACACTTAGCCAAGTTCCTAATAGAACAAATTTCCAGTATAGTTAGTATTGTACAAATGATATTAAAAATTATTCCCCACAATGTTGACATCAATGACAACATTGGGTCAGCTGAATCAACCAATGTATGTACACTTCATGCTCATGTTGCCAAGCCGCATCAATAATGACAAACTTCCAAACTTCCAACAATCCCCCCCTTTTTCATTGATGGAAACATGCACATCAAAAACATTTTCCATATCATGAATCAAAACTTATTTATTTCTAACCTTAACTCCCCCTTTCAAAATTAACCTTGACTTCCCAAAAAGGTTTTCCAATCATCCAAAATGTGTTAACAAAATGTTTTCCTTCCCACTAGCTCTCCCATTATCTCTCCCCCTTTGACATCAACAACGAAGGTCATGCAGGGCCCCAGTACGCTTCCCTTGGATATATGTATATATGCATCTTATTAAGAAAAAAGATAATTGATCATAAAGGTAAGACACATAAACCTGAAGATGCAGATCCCTTGAGATTCTTCATAGTATCTTGCCAGGTAGATTTTCCTTCTTCCCAAGAACTTTTTGCATCTACAAGAGTCCTGTATAGTAGTTCAAGCTTTGTTAGAGACTCTATTCCTTCTTCCATGTGTTGAGGCTAAGGTTTATTTTTGATAGTTTATTAGCATTGGCAAGGGCACTGGATATAGGAGTGTGCCTTATTTTTACTAAGTCCCTTAGTGCCACATATTGCTTGATTATCTTTGTCCCCTAATTTTGTAAAACAAAGAAATTTTCTTGTAATTGCATAATGTAAGACCACTTCTGATTGTTCCCGTCACTTGCTAATTCATAAACACCTACTTGAGTGCCAATTAGAATTTCACTTCAAATCATTTCATCTTTTGTACTTTGTGTATGTTTAGACCACTTCAGATAATATGATATTAAGTCACATACTTCTTCTTCACAATCTTGAACATCCTTCAATCCCTTTAAGATCCTGTGATATGCATTTGCACATTTGTTTCTGATATCCTCTAGATTCTCCTTTGTAGTCCTTGCTTTTGACTCATTTCTAGTTTTTCCTTTTAGTCTGGAGATGTATGCTTTAAACAAATCAACCATACTTCTAAGATTGTATGTGTTAGACACTGATGTATTAATGCTTGCACCGAGGATTTCCTCTTGTAACACTTTTATTGCTTCATCCAAGTCTCGTGTACTTTCACTTTCATGCTCATGTTGAGCCACAATAGTTTGTAATCTTCCTTCTTATTATGTAATCTCTTGTTTGATCTCAACTGGAGGGAAAACAATACTTTTCCTTTTCTTCCTTGAATTGTCAGAGGCTTCAATTATAGACGTGTCCTCTAGGCCTGATCTACTATGGTCCTTAGGGATTCCTAGTGTCGATGCAAGGATATCGGTTATGGGCCAAATCACACTTGATCCATGAAGAATCGAAGCATAATGAAGCAACCAATACTCGAATCTCAACAAGATCAGTCAATCAAAATTGAAAGTAAACATTTTATCAAAAAACCTAACATGCTAATCTTATGAAAGTTTTAAAGAAAACATCTACTCTAATCCATTGAAATTTATCCTATTATGGAATTGGTGTCGCGTTGATGTGGACTAACGACCCTTTCCCAATCCTGTGATAGTGAGCTTGTTTCAATCGATTCTATGGAAGAGAATCGGTGAAACCATGATGTTTGATGTATGAAAAACCTAAATTATGCACAAAATGAACATGATGCAAGCTAAGTTACCATGATTTTATGCTATAAATGATCTAATTATACAATTGCTAAGCTAATCTAAGCTAATTTAAGCTAAAAGATGTAAAACCTAATTTATTTACAAACTAAGATGGATGCATGGAAGCCATTAATGAAAGCTTGAAGCTATTATGCAACTAAAATGAACTAAAAAATAAGCTAAATGTGTGCAAATTGAGAGTATGGATGTGAGTAAATTCAACAACATGACTTTGCAATAAAAAATGGATGCATTTGTCTCCAAATAGTGATCTATTTATAGGAGAGAAAATGAGGAATGAGTGGTTAAGATAAAAAAGCTTAATCAACGGTTTAGGATGAACAAGATGAGAGGCATGGATCATGGATTCTCATCAACAGATGAGAATGCAAGATGATGATTAATCAAAGGCTCACAATTACCTCAAACAAACACACTTTTGACCTGCTCACACAGGTCAAAGGTAACTTGCTAGAAAGGTAAGAGGGTTAACTTGCTTTTGAAGAAAAGTGAGTTGATTGGAGGAGAGGGAATATTCCTTAGAATATTCCATTAGGGTGAGGAAAAAAATGATTTTACAAATTAAAACAAATTTTTAATTGAGCAAAAAGGATAAAGAATATTTCATGTGAATATTCCCTTTGATTAGAGGAATAATTAGTTTAATTGCTAATTAAACCGGGTTTAATTGCTAATTAAACCGGGTTTAATTGCTAATTAAACCGGGTTTAATTGCTAATTAAACCGGGTTTAATTGCTAATTAAACCGGGTTTAATTGCTAATTAAACCGGGTTTAATTGCTAATTAAACCGGGTTTAATTTGTGCAATTAGGGGATTAGAGACATTTATTAAATTAGATGATTTAATAAATATCTAATTTAATAAATAGTGGAGTGAAATGATATTTAATTAAATGACTTAGGGTTATTTAATTAAATAAGATGACTTAGGGGATTATATTAAATATTTTGATGTATTTAATTTAATGAGATGAAGTGTTAGTGAATTTACCCAAATTAATTAATTAGGCCAATTAGATGAAAATGATGAAATTAATTAATTAGCTAGGCTAATTGAATTAATTAAGCAAAAAGAGGATGGATAAAGAGGAAATGATGTTAATAAATCTGATTCAAGTGTATGACATCGATTAGAACATTTTTCAGTGTCTACACCTAGAAGCACTTCTGCATAATGAATAGCTTCCTCCTCAGTCACTTCATAATCCAACTTAGAAAACCAAACAAGTCTAGGCTCAATTGCTTCCATGTAGCAATAATTAGTAGAGACAAGGAAATTGATGTCTCTAGAGTACCTTTCCACCACACTCTTGGGTATCCTTATTCTCTGATTCATTCTCATCTAAAACATTCTAAAGAATGTTGCAAGAGAATCCTCTTGAGCATTCGATCCACCAAGATTCATTGTAAAATTTCTTATTTGATGTGCTACCGATTCTGTATTTGACCATTCTACTTTTCCAATTACCGATATTTCCTTCATGAAATAGAAGAGTAAGCAAACTATCAAAGTACCATACCTAAATGTATGCTTTTTTTTCCTTTTGATTTCCTTCAAAATTTTCATCAAGTGTTGTCAAAGTAACTCAACAAAGATCATAATCAACACCACTCTCAATCATGTTAAGTGCAATGTGAGCAACAATAGTAGAGATTTTATAGTTGACATTAGGTAGACAAATTTTATGTCCAATGAGCATTGCAACATACCAGATAGCCGGATTTCCAAATGTACTCAAGGTGAGTTCCTTTCCTTGAAGAGTTGTGCTAGTATTTTCAATTAATTCCTTGACATTTACAGACTTCCGCCTTGGAACTGGTATGGAGGACCACAAACTAGTTACATCCCTTATTGCTTCTTCAGTTATTGAGTATGCACTGTCAATCTAGATGGATTTGTCGTGAATCCTGCTCAATACAATTCTAATGTACCTCTTATTAATCAGTGGAAACTTCCACCACACATCCAATTTCTTTTCAACTAGGGTTTTGTATTCCAATTTTATGGTATCATAATATTTTTATAATTTATTTTTCCACAAAACACTTAATTAAATATCATATATTTCTTCAATTTTCCCATGTATGTATGCACATATATCCTCAGTAGGTGAAACACCAAAGGGAGTTTCAAAAATTGCACCTGTCGAGTCTTCTGACAGAACTTTCCAAGAATGCCTCTTCAATTTAACTTGTGGTCTCTCTAAGATATTTACTACCTTTGAACCTTCCATTGCATTTAAAATGAAAATATTGGAGAGAATAGGTAGAATACCTCTTGAGTTTTCTTCGATGAAGATTAGGGTTTTGATATTTTTCTTTTGAGAGACGCCTTGAATCCACTTCCTCTTCTTCAATCTAATTCTCCTTCACATCAATTGAATTTGTCTTCTCAAATATGTTTTTAACTCCATGATTTGACCCATATCAATAAATGTGTTAGCAATAAATGCTTCAAAAAAAGCTGTCAAACTTTGAAACCTTGTATCCACAGTTAATTTACAGATGCTCTGCAAACTTTTGCATCACAATATTTCCTTCAACTTTCTTCTATAGCTTCAAAAATTCCTCTTCCAAGATATATCTTTGTGACAAGTCTTAGCACTTCATATTTCCAAGGGGCTATTAGAATTTTTTGTTATTGCTCCCCCTAAGCCTTAGCATGTGCTTAGTTTTCAGAAGAAATATATGTACCAGAGGTAGGTACAAATGCATTTGAAGTTCCTGATTCATCTCTATTCTTAGACTCTTCTTTCTTTCTCCATATCCTTTCCATTTCCTTCTTAACCTCAGTAGGATCAACTTTCTTTACAGATTCATTCCTCTTTACCAGATTAGACTTTCTTCTATTTTTGCTTTTGCAAACTCTTGAAATATGTCTAGGTTTGTTGCAAAAGTAGCATGCAACACTTCTTTGACTTCCATTCCCCCTTGATCTACACTGGTTAGCCTTATGTCCAAATATATTGCATGTATAACAGTAGGCATTAAAATATTGAAACATTCTCCCACTATTATATCTATTCATCATTTGACTTCTGCACTCAGTACTTCTATGTCCAAATTTCTTGCATGCAAAACATTATCTAGAGAAGAATCCAACTTTCTAATTCATTCTACTTCTACATTCTATTGCTTTATGTCCAAATTTATTGCATGAAAAATATATACCATTGAAATATGGGTATCTTTGAGCATTTGGTTGTCTGATAGAAGGTTTTCCAACATTGCTTCTTTGATTTCTAAATTATCTCCTATTGCCTTTAATCTTCTTTTGATTTTCATCCTTGTTAGATTCATGATTTGCTTTTGGAATTTTTCCTTCTTCAAGTCCCAAGCCACCTTTGTCCTCAGAGGGTTTCTAAATTGCAATTAATTCATCAACCATTGTGGTACTTATTTTGAATTTCTCCTCTTGTATTCTTACCTTTTCCAAATCAAATTTGAGATTTACCATTTCTTGTTCAAGTCTAGAGCATTCTTTAGTCTTGCTTTGTACCAGTACATTCAAACATTCCTTAATCCTTCCTTTTTCTTCCAATTGTACTTTTAGTCTGATGATCTATTCATTTTCTTGCTTCAATTGTACATTGATTTCCCTATGTCTTTCTCTAAACTTCTTGATTTGTTCTCTCAGCTTTTTGATGCGCTCATTTTCTTCTCCACAACTTTCCTTCAAGCTTTTGTTCTCAGTTTCAACTCTATCAAGATCTTCAAAAGCAGACTTAAGTCATCTTCTTCATATTCAATTGCAAAAATTTCTCTCAAAGGAACAAAACACTTCTTATCTGCCATGTGTTCAAACTTCCAAGATATTCCTCAAGCTATTAGGCTATTCTAAAGGAACGAAGCTATGATACCAATTGTTGAACATTCAGAATACTGAGAGGGGGGTTGAATCAACTTACTCTATTAAAATTTTGAACATAGCTTATCCAATCACCAAAACATATTAATTGAAATAAAGAATGAAAGCATGAATCATCCACAAAGTTACAAAACACATGAACACCAGGATTTTTACGTGGAAAACCCAAAAAGGGAAAAACCATGGTGAGGATCAGCTCACAATATATTATATTTGGATATAGTATATTATAGGGGCTCACTGCCAGGACACACTATCCTTATAAGGCTCATAGCCAAAGTTAAATACAATACAAAAATGGCTCACTGCCAAAGTATGAACTGATAAAAAGTGCACCTTCCTTGTGATATATTTGAGTTCCTTTGAAACTCTGAATATGAAGTATTGCTCTACTTAGCAGTCGCTCAACAACTCTGCTATGATTTTGAACTCTTTACCATTGAATTCACATGTTCACATCATATGAAACCACATGCACCTGATATGTCATTTATGCTCACTCACTTGTCTATCTTCAACTCCAAAATATCTCATATATATACCCAAATACATTTTCACACATCAATTAGGTCAACCTAATTAGATGTAAACAAAAACAATCCAAAATGGCTTTTGTCGGCACTAGACACATAATTTTAAAATCATCTTCACACCCAAGCAAACTATGCAATACTTAATTTAGGTTGGCATGGATCTAAAATAGATCCAACTAACATCCATAATGTATATTCAATCTTTTCAACACATATCATGTATTAGGTCAGCCAGGAATTGGACCTAATCACAAAAAATTCCAATCATACACACACTTCCTAATACATGCAACTTCCAGATTTGATCTTTCTTCAATTTCACATTTCATCGACATCCGTGAGACTAACTCTAGAACTACAACACCAAAAATTTCTTCTTAAGGAAATGCAAAATCTCCCACACTAATACACCAAACAAAGAGATGACAATGATATATAGAGTTGAACGGTATGATCAATATCTTCCAGTATGCTTCACAAAACTTCTCGAGATCTTGAATATAGTTGTATAAGCCAGTCATAAAGATATGGTAAAAATTGCAGAGTTATACCTCTTCTTGTAATGAAGCGTGGACCCAAAAACTAACGCACTAAACCACAACATCATCAACAAAGAACACTTAGCCAAGTTCCTAATTGAAATTTTTTTCGATATAGTTGGTATTGTATAAATGATACCAAAAATGGTTCCCCACAATGTTGACATCAATCAAAACACTGGGTCAGCCGAATCAACCGATGTATGTAAACTTTATGCTCATGTTGCCAAGCCGCATCAATAATGACTGACTTCCAAACTTCCAACAAATAACACATAGGATCTAGTACCTTTGCTTGAAGGACATAAACTCGTTTACAAATGGGTGTTCAAGAAGAAATTTGGTCCTAATGTTAGTGTTGAGAAGCATAAAGCAAGGTTGGCTGTGAAGGGTTACTCACAAGTGGAGGAAATAGATTATGGTAAGATATTCTCTCTTGTTCCGAAGCTGACAACTATTTGGTTCTTGTTTTCACTAGAAGCAATGCATGATTTAGAAGTGGAACATATGGATATGAAAACATATTTTCTTCATGGTGACTTGGGGGAAGAAATATATATGTCACATCCTTAACAATACATGGTTAAAGATAAAGAACATCTAGTATGCAAGTTTAAAAATCCTTTGTATGGTCTTATGCAATCTCCTAGGATGTGGTACCATAAATTTACACATTTGTGTTGAGTTTGATATTTTTGAGATCTAAATATGATCATTGTGTTTACTACAAAACTAATAATGATTGCATTCTCATCGTGACATCATATGTAGAGGATATGTTATTTTTTTGGGAATGGTAAAAGTTTGATTTCAGATCTAAAGTCTTAGTTGTCATCATAGTTTGAAATGAAGAATTTAGGTGCAACATGATATATCTCGGGGATGGAGATTAGAAGAGACAAAGCTAACAAAAAGCTTTGGTTAAGACAAAGTAAGTATGTGTGAATTTAGTGTTGGAAAGGTTTACCATGACAAATTGTAGACAATTAGTTGCTCTTGTATTGCATATGATGAAGATTTTTGTGGAGGATTGTCCAAGGTCTCCATATGAGATGGAGGACATGACCAAAGTACCTTGTGCTAGTGTTGTATTCAGTTTGATGTATGCTATTGTTTGTACAAGGCTAGACATTTCCCAAGTAGTGGGAGTCCTAGGTCCTTTTATGGCTAATCCTCGATGAGTGCATTTGGATGCAACTAAGAGAGTGTTCAAATACTTGTAGGATATTTCTAAGCATTCCTTGTGTTTTCATGGTTATCCTAGTGGACCTTGACATTCAATTTGTATTTGTGGATTTTTGGATTTTGATTGGGTAAGAGTGATTGACAACCAAAGATCCACTAGTGGATATATATTCACAATGTTAGGTGGTACCATTAGTTGGATGAGTAAGTGGAAGGTTGTAGTCACTTTGTCCACAACAAAAGAAAAGTTCATGGAAGCTAATCATTCTTGTAAGGAATCCATTTGGATTAAGTAGTTATATTTAGATGTTGGGCTTGATGCAAGACAAATTACTATTTGTTGTGATAGTTAGAGTGTCATTTTCTTGGCAAAGAATCCTAATTTCCATACCATAACAAAGTATATTGATAAGTAGGAGGTATTTTCCATAGTGTGTCAAATTGTGATATTGCTATCAGGATTCAATCGTGTAGTTTTACGAGTCACTCATTGACCCATGTTTCATGAGTAGTGGTTCACAAGAACCAATCTCTCATGATAATGAATGGTCCACTTAGCACTCATTGTATCTAGGTGATGCTCACAGAGGTGAAGCATTGGGATTTCCTAGGAGGTCACCCATCCCAATACTACTATAGCTCAAGTGCGCTTAACCAGTGGGCTTAACCTTGGGGGAAACTCCATGGTTAAGCGTGCTTGAGCTGGAGTAGTACTGGGATGGGTGGCCTCGCAGGAAGGACCAATGCTTCACCTTTGTGAGCATCACCTAGATGCAATGAGTGCTAAGTGGACCATTCATTATCATGAGAGATGGGTTCTGATTGATGTTTTCTGCACAGCAACAACTTCAGACAGAATACAAAATTCTATCTCTCTTGAAAGATAATCTCAATAATGAATTCAGAAAATCACCCCAAGGTCTCTCGGGTGTTAGGTCATAACAATGCATAAAACAACTCAGATGAAATGTGAAATTGTGGTATCTGGTCGGACCTTACTACAAGCAAACTGAACCCCTTTCAATTTATCAAAATCGACAATATGATGATCCGAATCCTAAATCTAACCGAATAATAAAGAAATTGCAAAAGATAGGGATGCAGGGAAGGTAATAAAATCTAAATTACTGAATGGACAAGCAATGTAAATGACATATATCTGGAATGGACCTATCTCAAATAACCAATTCCTATTCGACCCACAAAGCAATCTTACAGAAACAGTGCAATCTTCTGAGGAATACAGATTTTCAAATCATAGACTTGCATCTACAACCGAACTTAAGCACATTTGAATATATGGTCCAGGTTGACTTCACCAGCCTACTACAATCAGATAGTTACTGGGAGTATAGACCAAAGATAGCTACCGACATTCCAAATATGAAATCACATACACCATTTACTAAACTAATTTATTTCTGAATATTAAACCCAAGATCTTCAAGCAATGTAAAAGATAGAACAAAAGAACCATGCAAGATGAGATATCACAAAGGATTCCACCAGGAAAACCACAATGCCTTCAATTGTATTAATCATCAAATGCTGCAACAATTCAACTGTTCTGAATATGATATCTGCTTCAAGAAATTCTAAAACTCTAACTATTGCTCTTGCTAATCTCTACTATCAAAATCTTCTGAACTACCCCCTTACAATAAGGCAAGAATGCCTATTTATCGAATTTTTTCCCCAAAACATGTCGGCCCAGCCAAACATTTTACAAAATAATAAAAACCGCCAAAACAGGTCGGCCAAGGAAACAAACTAAGGCACACATTTAATGCCATCATCCAAGTCGGCCAAGGCACAGTCCCCAAGGAAGTCCGGTCCAATGCATGCCCTATGATAATAGGGAAGCACAAATCTCGAGATAAACATTAACCGCTGCTTCCTTTGTCTTTTCTCCGCACTGGTGACCCTTGGACCTTCGAGAAAACTCCCTCCAGCTCAGCAATGGGTGGCAATGGCAAAAATTTGAGCCGGCATTTAATCGAATCAATCCCCTCATTGGACCGCTCAATGGTTTTCTTCCAATCCTTTCTGCTGGTCATGTATCTATCTATCACTGCCAAATATGTAGCTGCATCGTCAAGCACATGGCCAGTGACAACCTCATCAGAATCCGGGGCATAAACCTCATGCCACCATTCCTTTAATTGATCTAAACTTAGGTACTTAGGAGCCATCTTATTCCTCCCTGTCATCACTTCAAAAAATGCAATGCAACCATCATAAATTGCAGTGAGGTCAGCATCAATGGACTTTCTTCGTTTCTGTATCTTTTTCAGGGCTCCCTGCCTGATCTGCAATGCCTCGAACCATTCCCATGGTTCATCCAATCTGGTGGAGGGGAGAATTCCATCCTTGCCCAATTGTTCCTTGCCATGCCCTAGAATAATCTTTGTCTTCTGCAGCAGGGAATCAACATCATTCCTATCCTGAGAAAGGATGCTTTCCATCAGTTCTTTTCCTCGGACTACATCCTTGCCAACAGACAGGATCTCCTTAATAGCTTCATCCCCTTGTGTCCGAACACTCATCAACCAGTCTGTGGCAGCTTGTGTGGAAGCCTTCATCTTCTCTATGCCAGAAATTGTTTCCTTCGGCAAAAATCCGGGAGTAGAAGAGGAGGACGGATGGAGGGACTGTAGAGGTTTCATGACCTCTTCTAAGCTTTTCCTCAACCTTTCATTTTCCCTTTTCAATTCCCTCTTTGTCTGAGTCTCCTTCCTCAACCTATCCAAGATCACAGCACTCGACCCCTCGAATTCCTCAATGTCTTGTTCTAGGGAAGCTGGCCCAAGGTTGATGGTTTGGACACTGTAATCCTGGCCTATTACCTCTTCTCTTGTTTTATCTGCAGCAGGGGTGGCGATGTGTACTACACGGTTATGCACCTCATCCCTTTCCACCCGGGAAATTATCCTAGCTGCCTTCTTCTTTTTCCCCTTTCCAATCTGAGATAACATTGCATCCCAGTCGAGAGGAGTGTCCTCCACTATCACCTGTTTCTTCCTTGCTATTTCTTTTTCTAACCAGTCCGGGGCTACAGGGTCTGTCCGGATTCCTTCTGTGTCAGTTTTCCCCGGGTCCTCTATGGCTTTCTCCTCTTCTGCTACTGTCACCTCGACTTCTTCTTCTTCTGTTGCCTTGTCATCTTCTTTCTCCGGAGGTTGTTCACCCTGGTCAGTCTCCTCAAATCCCAACTCAGGAAGCACCGGCGATGGAGTTCTAGCGGGGATGCTTTTCTCTGGTTCTGGTGATCCACGGCCCTTCTCACTCTCCAGAGAGTCCTCGTACTGCACCAAGGGAGAAGTGTGCCTTTCTTCTGTCTCTACCTCGAGCTCAGCAGCCTCACTGAATAATGCTCCTTCTTTAAACGGTTCTGCCTCTCCGCTGATTTCCTGCTCATCCGGATTCTCCGGTTCTGTTACACTCTGTGGAGGAGAGACAGGCTTGTCCTGTTCAGTGGCTGGCAATATTGGAGAAGAATCCTTTGGCTGTGCAGCATCCTTTGGGGAAGGAGTTCTGGATCTTCTAGTGTATACTTTGGTCTTCTCCCCTCCGGAGCTTTCCACATCCACAATTGGGGGTTCATCCTCTAAAGTCGTTTGGCCTTTCTTCTTCGCCACCCTTGTAGTTCTGGCTTTCTTGGGCGGTGGAGGAACATCTTCTTCTTCAGCTTTCTCAGCCTCCTCCTCGTCCGAGGACTTGCTGATAGTCAGGGTCTTCCACCTGCGTTTGCCGATAGGTTTCCTTTTTGCTGCAGGTTGAGTCCCCTTAGGACTTCTAACTTTGATTTTGAAGGGAGAGGCCTTGGCTGTCTTCCCTTTGGGGTCCTCTTCCCCGGATTCTTCAGAGGTGGACATGGGGTTGAGATTCCCCATCAAGTCCAAAGTGAAGGGTACATTGGCATTTTCCAACACCTCCGCACTTCATGCTTCATCCAAAGCGCAGCAGAGAGTTTAGCACTGAGCCATTAAGTCCTCCAACTCTCACTACCTCAAAGCTCATTCCAACTACATTCATGACGACTTATTCCTACTGGCTCATATATCGTGGTCCTCGGGACTTCTACTTTCCATCATCTTCCAAATTGATCCAACTCCACTTCACATTGTAGTCATTTAATTTCTAATCGGCAAAATTGAATACTTTTCCTTCAGGCATCAAGGTCATCCTTCTTGATGTTGACCCAAGAATCTCCAAGTCTTTTGTGCCTCAGATTCCCGTAGCTCTTTTTCACAGGCTCCTCCCAGGATGTCAATTCATTCTTCTTTTGAATGGAAAGAGAATCCATAGGGCGCCTACCTCACCAGTGGTGAGTCACGATTGAATGGAAGGGCATCACATCCAATAATTCAATCCTTAAGAAGTCACCAAAACCAGCTTTTATGTTTCTCCCTCTTCACCACCGTATCGAACTCACAAATTTGCCTTACGACCTCCAGTAACACTATGTGATCAGTGGGATACCGGGGCAGTCTATAGGGAGCAACGGGGCATCCATCAATCCGGAGATAAGTGAAAGTGGGGAACTGGGTGAACCAGGCCCCGTAATTCTTAATCAACCCCTTAGCCCCATCGGACAATCTAATGTGCTCCGCATTCTGAAGGGTCCGGGTAATGTGCATAGTGAAGGCATCATTGGCCCTCCTATAATCTCCGTGTCCGAGGTGCAATTCCGGATAGACCTCATAGATAACGTCTTGTCCAACGGTTCCCGCAGGAGTCAGTCCCTTGTAGGGGTAGGAGATGGCCAGTATATATATAACATAGGAGGACATGGTAAACTTCTTTCCTTCCAAAACATTCCTCAGTTGCCTATCTATTTCTGCACTGATAAGTCCTGCCCAGTGGTAATTCGTTCCTTGGCCTATCTTGGTGCTCACATGGACCATCCAATTTTCCAATACCCCGCGCTTTAAGTCCGCCACCCTCGCCAACAAGCAGGATGGCCAAGTATAGATATCCCCGGCCCTAACTTCACCCCCTGTGGCAACCGCTTTTGGGCAATTTGGTAGGGAGACTTAGGCTTCTGCCATGAGTTGATAAGCCTGAGCCTTTAATCGCTCGCTCTCATAATATGTACAGCAGTGTCAATGTTTAGGCTGTAATCGAGGGGAGATCCGTACGCCGAAAGCTCGCAATGGAGGCCGGACCGGTTTGCCAACATCACCCTCGCTAACTACCACCGCCGTGCCGTGACGCCTAGCACACTCCAAAAATCAGTTTCTCAGAGTAATCGACTGCCGGAGGGAACTTCATCGCAGGCTCACAACCTCCGACCTGGACATCCCCGCCTCACGCCGATGGTCCTCTCACCGTTTTCCGTTGACTCTCGTGAACGCCGTGCACCAACGCTTTGTATTTCCGTGGACACATTCCGCCCACACGAGATAGACTACCTCTGACCCCACTCTTTCACAGTCTAATCTCAATCTTTCGTCTTCGAAACCGCAGATGCCCCCGCACCACCTTTGGACTTCCCAGCAGCAGCTTTGCTTGATTCGGCCTGCACATCCAAGAATCATTGTTAGAATTCAATTATTAAGCTCATATCAATCCAAAAGGTTAGCATACATCATATAAATCCATTAAAACCAAATGCCAATTGCCAATCTTCCGAGATCCGGAGAAATCAAATAACTGGAAAACTGTAAACCGGAATACTGTCATGAATTTCTGGAGGGGTCCACCCGCATCGGATTGGCCGCCAAAGCACTATTAGCCATGTAAATCATTAATATGTTTGGAAATCAAAGGAAAATCATCAATTTTACTCTTTGGAAATCAAGAAATAGACATTAACAATCATTCCATCAATCCTCTCATCGAAATATACAAAAGAATGCAATCAGACAGGAAATCCGGAAAAATTCGGGCGGAACGGATTTTCGCGGACAGCGTCAAATGCACCGGAAATTAACCCTGTCTGCGGAATAAAAGGAAACCGGGAAAATCCGGGAGACCGGAAATTCGGCGACGACCCCGGAAACCCGAAAAACGGCAAAACGTGTAGCAAAACCTGAACAATCACAAGATTTCCAATACCTAAGCTCGAATGAACCCAAAACCGACGACAATCACCAGACTCGAATATGCAAAGGGTTCCAACTCTCAGAAGCATTCAAAGGAAGGTTCCCATACTAAAACGACGATGCCCCAAATCGAACAACCACATATCCGCCATTAAAACCAGAGCAAGCTTTTAGGGTTAAAATATCAGTTCGGGATTTACCTAAAAGCCCTCTAATCCTCACAGAACGGGGAAGCCGACACGAACCGAGGCGAAAGTCATTCAAACACAAGATCAAATCATCGTGTTAACCTAAACACCAAGGAAACCCTAAATTCTCATGGTAACACATTCCGCACCCAAAACAAACATGCAACACGACCCAGAATTCCGTCGAAAATGTAAATATGCAATTAAATGAACAAACAGAACTTATGGGGCACGAGAGATGGGCCTCAATAAAAAAACGGATCAACCCGACTAGATAAATACGAAACCCAAAACCAAAACACGGGCCGACCCCAAATTTCAACAATGCCCAGTACAAGAAAACCTCAAATCACCATGCAAGCAAACGGAAGGGCGACGAATACATACCATGGATCAAGACGGGCAGAAATCGAGCTCAGAAAATTAATCCACGTGACAAAACGTCCAAGCCACGAGATACTGGCGGCAACACTCAAGAAATTCACGCGCAAGCAAACCAAGATCAATCCTCAAAGCTCAAACGCAAGTTCTGAATCGCCAGAGCAGAAAACAAGGAAGCAATCGAAGTTGGAATAAATCAGAAAATGCCCTAAATTCGCCCTTATACCCATCTGAACCAAGGTACCTCAGCCATTAATGCGTGAAAAGACGTTTCTGACAAGTCCGGAAACCCGAGCCCCAAGTGGAATTTCGGAGAATCCCAGAATGCGCGGAGACACGGATTCCGCAGAAATGCAAAAACCGGGGAAATCAGGAAGATCGGTACTTTGACGGAATCCGGGAAAATCCGACTGGACCGGAAAATCCCGAAGTTAGGCAAAAACCCGGCATCGGAGAATCCGGCAAGAGACGGACAAGGAACCAGGGCCCGAAAAATCCTCTAGAGGCGGAAAATCCCGGATCTAGGTGAAAACCCGGACTTAGCCAAAAACTCAATTTCAATCAACCGCAACCCCAAGGCAAGGGCAAAGCCAGCAAAACCAACATGTCAAGACCCCAAAATGATAAATCCAATAAAATCAAAGGTCAAAGACACAAAAACGAAAGGGGGTCCCCACTCCAAGTGGGGCATGTGTGCAAAAACTGCACAACAAATGGCGACTCTGCTGGGGAAATGCTCCTGAGTATTTCGATGACAAACTGGAATCAAGAACCCAGAACTCTGGTTTCAACTCAAGTACCTAGCCGTCACCCTAAGTTAAAGCAAAGAAACTCCCAGACATTCAGACATTCCTATACCAGGGTCCAAGTGTGTGCAGGTGCATATATTACCCACCTTCAGTTGCAAAGAACCAGACTTGGTATAAACAGGCTACGTAAAGATTCTGACCCTAAAAGTAACCTGGATAGAGCCTCGCTGCCAGCCAGGCATCCATAGCCCCGACGAGGTTATCGCTGTGATACTCCTGAACATAGCTCTACTGCCGGCCAGGCGTCTATAGCCCCGACAGAGATGTTCAGATCCCCCTGATGAGCTGAATTCGAACCTCAAGATTTTCAATATCCATTTCTTTTCGTTTGCTTCTTTTTTTTTCTTTTTTTTTTTAACGAATATTTCTTTTACTCAACTTATTCAACCTGTGAACAGTGAAGTTCACACTCAGGGCTGAGAACCACAGTGGCACTAGAGCAGAAAAAGATTTTTCACCTGTTCAGACCTTATAAGGACCTTTTACGACTTCAGGTATATTTAAAGATTAAAGGTATAAGACCCCGATACATTCCTGTGTAGACTGACCAGAAAATCTTCGTCTTACCACAAGGACAAGTGACATAGGCAACAGAATTCATACCATAACATTCTGGAAAAAAGATCGAAGTTTGTAAGGGAAATATCAAGAATATTGGACCTGCTTTGCCACCATTATCATACAGATGCACCCACAATCCCACAAGGAGATAAGACCAAAAGCAAGAGCAACGCAAAACACAACAAACAAACCAAAGCAAACCTACGCTAACCAAACACAACCAGCAAAGCGAAAGGGAAACCTACCCTAACCAAAACAAGCAAAACAAGCAAAGAAAGCAACCTAACTAATATTTACAGGGCAAAGAGCTGAGAACAGCTCAAGACTGGAAATAATGTTTAAGATACTGCCCATTAACAGGCAGTGGCATGTCCTCTCCCGTGAGAGTCCTCAAACGGAAGGCATTATCTCCCAGAATTTCAGCAATCTGGTAAGGACCAAGCCATAATCTATCAAACTTACCATGGCTACCTTTCTGATCATGCGGCTTATCCCAATACAGGACAAGGTCAGAAATCCTAAAGGCTTTGACCTTAGCTCTCCTGTCAAACCATCGCTTGACTACCCCCTGATGTTTGGTGAATCTTTCAAGGGCATTATCCCGTTTGTCCTCAAGATGCAACAATTCAGCTAATCTCGCTTCCCTTCTATCCCCCTCATCATAAAACTGGTTGATAAACTGCAGAGTTGGGATTTTAAGCTGGATAGGGAAAACTGGTTCCAGACCATACACTAAATGATAAGGAGAGGTACCAATGGAGGACTTAACCCAAGTACGATCTGCCCAAAGAGCAAACTTAAGCTGGGTATGCCAGTCCTTTGGGTTCCTCTCTAACAGTTTTCGGATAACAGTCAACAGGTTCTTATTAGAGGATTCAGCTAGACCATTCCCCTGGGGATAATAATTAGATGCAAACTTAACAATAATGCCATGATCAAAAGCCCAGTTTGAGAATTTCAAAGATGCAAAGGCAGGACCATTATCACACACAACAGCGAAAGGACATCCAAACCGATTGAGAATGGCAGATTATAAGAAATCGATTACTACCTCTGATGTACACTGCCTACAAGAAAATGCTTCAGTCCACCTTGTAAAATAATCAGTAATGGTGAGAATATACCTGTGTCCAGCAGAAGATGGTGGATTGATAGGGCCGATGAAATCCATACCCCATTGAGCAAAGGGTTTTACCTCAATAACAGACTGGAGCGGGAGAGCTGCACACCTTTCCCGTGTCGCTGCAGCCTGACAAGTGTGACAGGTCCGAACATGATGATGAACATCTTTGAATAGTGTAGGCCAGTAGTATCCTGCCCGTAAAATCTGGTTCGTAGTAGCAATAGCAGAACCGTGACCGGTGCCATATTTCTCATGAAACTCATTTATTACTCTTTCTGCTTCCTGTTTTCCAAGGCACCTTAAGTAAATACCTTCGTGATTCTTCTTGTATAGGACGGCTCCTTTCAGCATGAAACCGTCACTTTTCAATCTCTGGCACCAGCATCACATTAAGATGACCAGAGCTCGCTAATTCAAAGAAACAAACTATATCATCATACCAGCCATCCTGGGAAACCGCCCAACATCATAGTTGCATGCATAATTGTGGCCTATCTCACATGGTCCTGGTGAGTCCTGCCCTCTGTACTGGGCCATAATGATCCTCAATTTCAAACTCCTCCAAGTGCATGATACCCATTTAAATTGCTACTTCCCCTAACTCATATATATATATATTCTCAAGATCAACAATAACTTTAACCTAATCAGGGAATACTTGTAAAACACCTTGTTTCTGAGGATATAGTGCCTGAATTTCTTTACTGCTCGGACAAGGGCATACGCCTGCTTCTCCACACATGGGTATTTCAACTCAGCATCCTTCAATGGCGTGCTCATGAAAGTGATGGGATGCTCATTCCCTTCATCAGACTTTTGTGTCAGCATTCCAGCATATGAGTGGTCTGAAGCAAAGGAATAGATATAGAACGGTTTACTATAATCTGGACTGACCAACACTGGAGCATCAACAATAGCTTTTTTGACCTCTGCAAAGGACTCCTTCGCTTCTGTAGTCCACTCGATTTTGGCATCTTGTTTTAACATGGCATTTAGTGGCTTCACAATCTCAGCAAACCCAGTGATGAATTTCCTGACAAAATTAATCTTACCGAAGAAAGACTTCATTTCTTTCTTGCTGGCAGGCGGCTGAATTTTTAGGATGGCTTCCACTCTCTCTAGATCTATAGCAATGCCTTTCTCTGATATCACATGTCCTAACAACTTGCCTTCTGTAACCCCAAAAATACACTTCTTGGGATTCAAAGAGATGCCGAATTCTCTGCACTTCTGGAACACTTTACGCAGATCCGAGATATGATTCCCTCTATCTTTGGAGAAAATAGTCAGATCATCCATGTAAATGATAATGCACTTTCCTATGATGTCCTTGAAAGCGATGTCCATGGCTCGTTGAAACGTGGCTCCTGCATTGATAAGCCCGAATGGCATCCTCCTGTAGGCGAAAGTTCCCCACTTGGTTGTAAAGGCAGTCTTGTGTCTGTCCTCATACTGGACCATCACCTGATTATATCCTGAATAGCCGTCCAGAAAGGACATCATCTGAGATCCATTGACCACTTGTAACACTTCATCCAAAGAGGGAACTAGATAATTATCTTTTTCAGAGGACCTGTTCAGATTTCTGAAGTCCACACAGAGCCTAATTTCACCGTTCTTCTTTCTTACTGGAACCAGATTAGCCACCCATGTTGAATGCCTGACAGGAAATATGATCCTAGCAGACAGCAGTTTCTGAACTTCCTTCTATATGAGTGGCTCCAACAGTGCATTAATAGGTCTCTGCCTCTGTCTAAAAGGCTTAGCACCTGGCTTGAGAGGTATAGTGTGAGTTATGATGGATGTGTCATAAGTCTTCAAGTCTTCATAACCCCAGGCCACTATGTCTGGAAAGTCGTATAGGGCTCTGATTATTCCCTGTCTTTCTTCAGGAGTACAAACCTTACCAATGAAAACATTTTTCACAGCATCTTCAGTGCCCACATTGTGAGTGTCACACTGTCCACTAACAGACTCCTTCTTAGACTCCTGTTCCTGGTCTCTGATTTTGTCCATATAAAAAATCCTCTGTAACTGTACCATTCCCCTCGGAATAGTATTGGACTTCAAATTTAGCACACCTTCCAGATCCAATTCTGCTTCTTGAGGTTCTGTTTCATCAATGATCTGTGAAGCAAAAACATCCGTGTTTGTGATAAAGTCAAGGATATGTTTATCACCCTCAAACACCTGAAAGTTAGTCACATTGTCAGGGACTAACGGGACAGGAGTTAATTCAACAGTAAACTTCTTCAATCCTGATAGGGACAGTGGTTGCAAGGTACTGGCCGCTTGAGCTAGAGAATCAGCAGTTTGATTCTTCTTCCTTGGGATCAATTGGATATTAAAAGCGTCGAACCCCTCGATGAGGTCCCAAACTCTATGCCTATAGCTGGTCATTCTTCTGTCATGACACGCATATTGCTTTCTTACTTGTTTGACCACTAATTCTGAGTCACCAAATACTTGCAAGACCCTGACCTTTTTCTTGAGTGCCATAAGGAGTCCATGAATTAAAGCTTCATATTCAGCCACATTATTTGTACAATGAAATTGGAGTCTATGAGCTGCGAAGAAACTCTTACCTTTGGGACTTATCAATTCAAATCCAGCTCCAGCCCCTTGCTTGGACTTAGATCCATCAAACTTGAGAGTCCAGTACTCCGCAGTGGTGGTCTTCTTCATTTTGTCTTTCGTCTTATCAGTGATAGAGGCCTCCTCAGCCACAACAGGTTTCTGACTTTCACACTTTGCTTGCAGATTCTGCTCATCTGTGCTGGCCACCTGATATGGATCCATGCTTTTGTGCACTTCTTTCACTGCTGTCTGGCACAAGCAACACTCCAATTCTGAGTGAGAAGCATTGTGGACTCTGCACC
>VDFB02204717.1:0-20099 GCA_007258455.2 Sequoia sempervirens | reverse complement strand
CAAAATCAACCAAAATAGGCTTCAAAAGGTCTGCTAATAGGGCAAGTCTGCCCCTAGATGAGGGAAATTCTGCCCAAGGAGCAAAATTTGGCCAAAATCAACCAAAACAGGCTCCAAAAGGTCTGCTAATAGGGCAGGTCTGCCCCTAGATGAGGGCAAGTCCGCCCAAGGAGAAAAAGTTGGTCAAAATCAAGCAAAACAGGCTCCAAAAGGACTATTAATAGGGTAGGTCTGCCCTTGAATAAGGGAAATTCTGCCCAAGGAGCAAAAACTTATGAAATTAGGTCAAAATTAGGCTCCAAAGGACCAGTTTTAAGGGCAAGTCCACCCCTAGATGAGGGAAAGTCCGCCCAAGGAGAAAAAACTAATGAAATTAGGTCAAAATTAGGCTCCAAAGGACTAGTTTTTAGGGCAAGTCTGCCCCTGGATGAGCGCAAGTCTACCCAAGGAGCAAAAATTGATGAAATTAGGTCAAAATCAGGCTCCAAAGGACCAGTTTTTAGGGCAACTCTACCCCTGGATGAGGGAAAGTCTGCCCAAGGAGAAAAACTAATGAAATTAGGTCAAAATCAGGCTCCAAAGGACTAGTTTTTAGGGCAATTCCACCCTTGGATGAAGGCAAGTCCACCCAAGGAGAAAAACTTGGTCAAAAATGGCCAAAATAGGCTCCAAAAGGACTGTTAATAAGGCAAGTCTACCCCTGGATGAGGGCAAGTCTACCCAAGGAGAGTTTAACTTAACTTTTGACAAAAAAAACCAAGGCAAAGGACTGAAAACAGAAAATACATCAATCAAAAGGCTATGGAAAAGTGAAGGAAATCATACAATCACTGCTTTCGCACGACGAAGACAAATCAGACAATCACAAGCCTAAGTCTAGTAGAGAGGAAATGGTCAACAAATTCCTCTAATCTAGGATGAAAATGGTCACCAAGGAATCCTTGATATACACCCGGTACGTAAGGCCCAAACCATGAACACCAACCCGTTCCAAGCGTGAGTCGGGAACCTAAAAGGCTCAGACCAACTCTTCACATCATCCTGATGTTTTGCCAATTACAATGTGGTTGGATTGAGGTACAACTTTTACTCTCCCCCTTATATACCCTGCTGGTACGCATGGTTGGAATCATCCCTTGGGGTGATGAAATCCCCAAGTAGGTCCCACTAAGAAAAGTCAAATGGGTAGACTCAAAAGACATGGCAAGCTACAATTTTTCGTCACCCAGGATTGTCGAATGGTGCAAAGGGATTGGATACATCAAATAGCTCACCCAGAAACACAACATACAAGGTTGATTGACACCTTTTAATTATACTATATGTTCCTAATTAGGGGTTAAGAACCCTGAAAATAGTCAACAAATTACTAAAAAACTAAAATTTCATCTTTTCAAAAAAGTTGTTTGGGGCAAATCCACCTGTCTATGAGGGAAAATCTAGCTGTCTGGGACAAATCCGGCTATCTGTTAGGTCGAGTCTGCCTATGTGTTAGGTCGAGTCTACCCCTCCATGAAAAAATTCCAAAAAATAATTTATGGAGTATGGGGAGGGTAGGTTCACCCTTAGAGAGGGTCAGGTCCACCTGTGAAGGGCGGGTCCGCCTATCGGTTAAGTCGGGTCTGCCCCTCTGTGACATGTACCTGCAAAAATTCAAAAAATAGAAAATGTAAAAGCAAGAGACCCACTTGTGGGTCCCACCGAGCGTGCCAAAAATGTGATAGGTCGAATATATGCGTTAGAAAATGAGTAGCAAACAAAGTAATGCAAAATAGTACTAAAACAACCTACACCTCAAGATTAGCCTAGTTGGATTCAACACAAAATAAAGAAGACAAATGAAACTTTTTACCTTGCGTCGAATCGATCCTTTGGTTGGCCCTTCGATCTTTGGTGTTGTATGCTCCTTGGATGGAAAGATGCAAGCTAGATGATACTATGATAATGGATGCAAGTGAGTGCAAACATGAAAATGGCTAAGTGTAGATTCTAGGAAAAAATTGCAAGAGTTTGGCTACAATGCATGATCTCTTCCAAAATGAGAGAAAAGAGGGGGTATTTATAGAGATTTTGGAAATCTCTAGGGAAATGAATGGTCATTGAGCCACCAAGATCAAGATGTAGGGCTAAGGTGAGCTGAGAACTCACAAGCCCCTCACATCCCCATTACGGGTAATGTGACATGGCTTAAAAGGGATGTGTGCATGAGGTGGAAGGATAGGACATGACATGGAGAGGGTACATAGTACCTTGGGATTGGGATAAAATATCCTCATAAAGGAGGTACTTGTCCCCATGTGGGTGAAAGGACAAGTGGGGAATTAAAAATTCCTCAAATACTCTCATGGGGATGAGAGAAGGAATTTAAAACTCCTTTAAATGCATTGGGGGATTAAATGTGAATTAAAAATTTACATAGAGAATAGAGATGCCTTGTCAAAAAAGAGAAAGCATTTAATAGGGTTGACTAAGGACACATGATATGAAGTGATTAAGGTTGTGCAAGTACTTGATTAGGCTAGTTAATGAAGGATTAGATGAGGGTTAGATTTCACATGTGACTTGATGTGACAAGTCAAAGATCACATGGGGAAGAGAAAAAGGAATTTAATATTCCTTGGAAGGATAACAGGAATTAAAAATTCTTTGAGAGGTTGATTAGGCTAGTTAATGAAGGATTAGATGAGGGTTAGGTGGCTAAGAGAGATTAGAGGCGAACTTGCAAAAGTTGGAGGACGTGACACATCCTAATCAAGGATTAGGCATGTGCACACCTGTAATAATGAAATTAGAAGATGGATTAGGATTAGCTAAAAAATGATGGAGGATGTGACATATGAGGAGGGAATATTTATTTAATTCAATTGATGAAAAGGAGGATTAAAGAGATAAGGTATTTATTTATTAATTAAATACCTTAGGGATTTGGCATAATTAAGGATATTAATTAAATAATAACGATATTACTTAATTAATGCAAATAAGGGGATGCTTAGAAGAAAGGCTATAAATTTGGATAAATTAAGTGTCCAAATTTAGGTGTCTACAATAATATACATTATCAAATATAAATTAAATATATTATTATAATATTATTTAAAATTATATTTGGAAACTATGGTATCGGAGGGCACGGGCATCATAGTCACATGAAAAAGGTTTACCACGTGCGCTATAGTTTATAGGGGGCTACCCGATTCCTATAGTTTTAAAAAAAGGATTATATTAGGAAAATTTAGCAATTGTATTTGACAAAAATATATACATATCAAATTATTTTGGGTTTAGAGATCAAGTAAAAAAATAGAATTTTTGTTCAAAGGTAATGGAATCTCTAAGAGATTCAAATTTGAAATGCCAAAATAAATGCACAAAACCTAATTTCAAAATATTAAGGATAAATGAAAAAAGAGCATATTATTATTTTTTATGTAGGGATATACAAAAGAATGTATGTTTAGAGAGTCCAAATCAAATTTAAATTCTTCTAAGATCCTATGTGTTGCACCCAATTTGCACCCATTTCTATGGGATACAGTCTCACGATCTTCTTGACCTTCCATGTGTTCAAATACAAGATCTATCTCTACTGGTTAAGCTACAAAAGAGAACTTGGCTTTGATACCAATTTTTGAACACATAAATATACTAAGAGGTGCCCAGGTGAATTAGTATATCATTAAATTTTAACTTTAATCAATGCAACAATGAACATCAAAGCATCATTAACGAAATTAGAAGTAGCAATGAACAAAACACACAAGACAAAACCATATTTAAGTGGAAACCCTAGAGGGAAAAATAATGGCAAGAAAGTTGCTTGGATCTATTGCTCAAATCTAACCTCAAGAAGGAAAATAGATCTTACAATGCTTTTGTTGGCACCAAGCCACTTGAGATACCAATCCCCAAAACAATTTATAGGCACCACCCTCAAATGATTACAAGAGGTACCAACCTCGGAGTAAACTAAAATAAATAGAATAAAACTTATAGGCCTTCCTCTATCCAAACAACTCACAAAATGAATTTACACATTTTTGCTCAAATGTTTGGACAACTCCACATCCACACTCTGCTCTTCCTCACCCAAACTACCTCTATTCTGAAATATAAGACATGAAATGCTCAAACAAATCATACATCATTACACATGCACAATTCTATATTTTTCATCACACTCCTGTAGATCCACAGTTTAAAATCCTAAAATAGTTTGCTTAAATATCGATTTGGGGTGAAAGACAACACTACAATGTCGACTAGGGCCAAAAATTAGAATCATTGGTGAAGGAGAAGTTAGCCTATGAAAATCCTTTCCTATTGCTACCATGTTGGCTTGTGCAAATTAATATTTCAAACTAAGAATTAGTTTTTGAGCATGTTTGAATGTGGAGAATTGATCTTCCTTTTTTAGGCTCCAATGTACAACTAAAATTCAAAACCTGATACTATTCCCTTTAGAATATACTCTAACCAATAAAAAACAATAGTGGAAAATTCTTGGATGCATGTCATAATCCCACAACACTACAAGAACTTCTCTCTCCTCTCTACATATGCATGATAGCCATTGATGTATTGTTGAAAAGTCTTTGGCTCAGGATACTAGTCAATATTACACAACAATGTAATTTTAGCTTTGTCCTTCTAGCTTGAAAATGTGTTGTAGCAAAAACTGACACTTTTTAGCATTTCACTCCATTGCAAACTTTCCATGATAGACTCAAAACATGCTTATGTGATATCACACCATCTATCCCTCAACATCACCTTGGACATGCGTCAATACATCATACCACCACAATTTCACTATTGTCAGAATGGACCCAAAATGTGCTTTAGCACTAACATTACATATGTCCATTTGACATTATCCAGGACACACATCAACATACAACATCACCACAAACTCCATATGAATTGGACAATCTCAAAATGTGCTATTATGCAACATCGACACTTGCCACTATATCACACCACCACAATTTCAACAAGGTAAGATATGACTCAAAATGTGCTCATGCACAATTGCAACACATGTCTCACTAACATCATCCTCTACATCCCAAAATGTATTAACTTTAGACTTAGGGAAAAATATTTCAAATCAGATTAAATAGTGAGTGGGGTTGATGAAAAATGGTGATGATGGGCTTAAGTCATAACTTGACTAATCAAAAATCATTGAAAGTGAATCAACAAAGAAATATATCACAAAGTGCATGACCAGACAAAAATACTTAGGGTTTAAGGGAATTAGGGCTAAAACCCTACCAAGAGCACAAACCCTAACCATTCTAAACAAGCAAAAGATATCATATGTTGACCATAGCCACCATTTCTATAAACATACATGAATAGAGCAACCCAACGTAGATTATTTGACATGAATGACAACAATTTTCCCCTTTTGACATCAATGACAATAATTTGCAACAATGATAACATTGCCTAGGTTAAGCAATGATTGAAAGATGACTAGGTGGTGTTTGAGCAATCTAGCTTGGAGTGGTAATTGGGAAATTTTATTCGACAACATCTAGGTGATTTTAGGTGACAACAACGATGCTTTGTTTGTGCCACCACTTGGGCATAACCTATTGATTCTAAGCCCCTTTAGGTTAGAAAATTTTAGGGCCTAGATTTATTTATGACTAAGGGCTATGATCCCTCTAACATCCATGTTAGCTACCCCCCATTTGGTAATATGACCAAGGTTACAAAAACCCTATAAAAGCACCCTCTTTCTAATGTCACACCCTATGTGCAGAGAAAAAGAGAAAGCATATCCCTTTGATGCAATGATGATAATGGTGGATTGTCCAAGTCTATATAGTGATGATGTAGAGAATTCAGACTCATCTTTTTGTAAACTAAATGAAACAACTAGTATAGATTGTACGACCATACACATCTAGTACAATTGTATGAAAAATTCTCTTGAATCTAGAACCCTAAAAAAAATAGCACACTTTTCTTCCAAAATATAATTTCAACATTTTGATAGGAAATCTAAGGGTTTTGACATCTTCTATCCATAATGGTGATGTTTCTCTTGCATCAAGATAGACTATTGGAAAGCGCTGAGGCCATATTTATCAAAAAATAAATAGGAAATTACAAATTGAGAGCTTTGATCACCCACAATCAAACAACCCTATCATAAAAAATAAAAACAAAAAAATTACTATAAAGTGTGAGATTTTATTAGACGCAAAATGATGGCAATTACAATATACAATTATAAATCATTGATATAAGGATAAAAATGAGACCCTAGCTAAAACCCTTGGCTATAATTAGATCATGACATATGTCCCAATCTCATGACTTAGAACAAAAGAGCACATGACCTAAGTAAGTTTAAGCATGAACAAATAAGTAGGTCCTAATAAGAAATAATTAAATGATTAATTTTGTAATACGAATACATATGCCATCCAAGTACATATCTATGTATAAAGTTGTTAGTAGAATATGCCATAAAATATAACCAATATCTCATTTATAAAAACAAGACAATGTAATAGAGACTACATTGTTTACCTAAAGAAAGAGAAATGTCTATAGCTTCTCCCAAACACTGAGCATTGTAGAAAATATTGGAATGTAATGGAAGGAATAAACAAAAAAAAATAAATATAAATAAATATAAAAAGTTTTCAATTGATCAAATGAAACATTACATGGATTGCCTAAGCTTTAGTTCTTTCAAAATCACACCATTACATTCATACAAAACACCATTTCATTCTCCTTAGATCTATGAGACATTACAAAGACGTTTTGAGCTGTTCTTCATCCAAACATACTGACATAAGGGAGCTTCTACTCAATTACATCTATTACATTCATCGATGTTTTCATTGGAAAACACCATTGCTATTTCCTTACAGCTCTGTAGAGTTGGACCCTTGAGAGAGTAGATAACAAAATGCAGATACAAGAATATATAGAAACCTAAGCAATTTCGGTGAACATAAAATACAATATTTTATCTACCCACAAAACGTGTGAAGCTAGTTGATGTAAAAACTAACAGGCTAGAGGAATTAGTATCAAACCTATTCAAATATTTGCCAAGATCTGCTTTCATTGTTTGTCATTAATATTGAGATTGATTAAGATCCGATACTGATTTGGAGAAGACAGATCCAATTGGAGAGTTAATGAAGTAGTTGGGATTATATATTCCAACACTCTCCGTTAAGCACAACTCTGAATTCGAATACACATCAACATTTATAATCTTTAGATTCTCAATAGTGACAACCTTCCCGTAATGATACATGAACCTTTCAGGGACTACAATAGATACCTTTGTTTTGGTGGAAACGATCTTTTTCTTTGCAGCTTCATGTGCTTACTACATTCTCAAACAACTACTCCATGATATCTTCTTTGACTGTGGTTTTGGATCCCCTCAGCTGTTTTTACAACAATGCCATTTTCCTTTGACTTCTTCAATTTCTCTTGATAGCGGCTTCACCTTCAACATTTCTTAAAGACTCCACAATGAATGTGCCACCTCCTGCGATCATTTTGATCTTCAGCTGTAGCTCCTGCAACTATAGCTATAATGCCTTCATTTCTTGGCTTGACTGCAAACCATCTTCACTGATCTGGGATCCTTCTTGTAGTGGCTAGCTTTGAACAAATTTGTTGAGCTTTGTTGGAATATTGTTTATTTGTCTACGCAGCAGTGGTAGTTGAAACATTAATGATAGAACTTTCCAGCATTGTTTCCCACCGATTTCACTCGAACCTTCTATCTTCCAGAGAATTCTTGCACCGACCTCCAGTTCTTGCGTGTATTTCCTGTCTTCTAGAGATCTCTAAGAGATCTATAAATTCAGCTTCTTCCTGTCCAGTTTGTAATGTAAGAAAATAGCTGTATGCTGCTGCATAATAAATAAATACTCTGTTTTCTTGTGCAAATATAATATATTCTGTGTCTTTTTCTGCTCTGTTTTCATATGCTCTGTTTTTTAGTTTAGCTTCTCTTTGTCGGCTTCTCTATCTCAATGAACCTCTTTTTCTTTAGCTGCTGTTGGGTTACAACAAACTTGGCCTCCTTTTGTCACTTCTTGCCGACTCCCTTTTGGCGTATTCTTGTGATCACCTTCAACTATTTTTTGATAACTGAAATATGTTCACCTTGGTGGCTGCACATCAAATCTATAGCACACTTTTATCTCCTGCAGAACACTTGATTTTGATGACAACTATTTATCACTTCTTCTGGCGGTCTCTCTTTTAGCTATGACTAAATTAAAATTGTAGTTTTTACCTTTGATAGACTACTTATAAAGTCTTCTATCTTCATTGCTGGAGAACAAAACATCATCTAAGACCACAAATGCACCTCTTCCATACTCATATGCTAGTGTACGAGCATTAAATCCATCAGGCGTGATAAGATATGTTGGATCTCACCTAACTGCAACCTCCCTTACTAAAATTGACTTACTGTCTTCAATAGTATTGAGTCTCAAGTATTATGAGGCAAATTTCACCATCCATGGCATCAACTCTGAAGCGCTTACCTTCAAATCTTTTGAAAACCATATCTCCAAATTTTAACAGTTGCAACTTCTCTATGAACACGAGGTTGTTCAAAACCCTCGATTCCTCCTTCCTTCAACGACTTCCTTGCTAAACAACAGCAACGATTTCAACCCTGTCAACTGCAAACATTGTTTTGGACTTCTTCACAAACAGTAGCCTTTTTTTTTTGGACTGGCCTCTTTTCAATAGCCACCCATAAACTATTTCTCTCCCTGGATCTGCCAGGTGAACGCTGGCTCTCATACCACTTCTTGGAATGTAATGGAAGGAATAAATAGAAAAACAAACAGAAATAAACAAAAAATGTTTTCCATTGATCGAATGAAACATTACATGGATTAACTGAGCTTCAACTCTTTCAAAATCACACCATTAGATTCATATAGAACACCATTTCATTTTCCTTACATCTATGAGACATTACAAAGAAGTTTTGAACTGCTGCTCATCCAAACATACAGACATGAGGGAGCTTCTGCTCCACGATAGACACCATTACATCTATTACATTCATGGAAATTTTCATTGGCAAACACCATTGCCATTTCCTTGCAGCTCTGCAGAGCTAGACCCTTGAGATACTAGATAGCAAAATGCAGATACATGAATATATAGAAACCTAAGAAATTTCGGTGAACATAAAATACTATATTTTATCTACACACAAAACGTGTGAAGCTGGCTGATGTAACAACGAACAGGTTGGAGGAATTAATATCAAACCTATTCAAATCTTTGCCAAGATCTTCTTTCATTTTTTGTCATTAATACTGAGATTAATTAAGATCCAATGCTGATTCAGAGAAGACAGGTCCATCTGGAGAGTTAACGAAGTAGTTAGGATTAGATATTCCTACAGAAAAACTACTTACACAAACAAACAATGGTCTAGACTAGCATGCAGAGTATTTGACAAAATATGCAGTTGTTTGCAACAATTGAAATATCATTAAAAAAAAAATGATTAATGCAACCCAATCAAAACTCTGCACGTTCATCTATCCAAGTATAAATAAATGTGGAAATTTCTTTTGAAAGTATAAATTGACAACTAGAATAAAACTGAACATTTTAGATGTGTGCAAACCACTTATTGCAAACATGGATGTCTCATATCTGTCTCAATTAAAATTTTCAGAGCAGCTCATATTTGACAAACAACAACATTTTGTTTACAAGAGATTGGAGTGATGCCCTAAATCTATACATGGAGTTCATGTACTTGGGTTTTAAAATGGGAAAACCTTAGGAATAATTGAAATTAAATAACAATGTACTAACTATAAAATAAAGAAATTAATTTTGTTATTTGATGTCAAATAAAGTGCACATAAAAAATAACAAATGCCATATAGTGGAAAATGCTCCCCATAAAAACTTAGAGTAGATTTTTTTTTTAAATTGTTTTACAGGTTTATCCTTAGAGTATGAGGCTAGCCCTAAAATAGGCCTTTCTCTTATGGAGCATGACCTACAATTTTAGGGCCAGCCCTGTCTTATTTAGTTAATCTTAATTAAGGTATAAATTAAAAGGAAAACCACAATAAATCCCCCTACCCAAATATATCCTCTACCCAATCCGCTTCTACTTCCCCCGACCTACCCCCATTGATTCTCCCTCGCTGGGTTCTACGCGGTGATTTTGGGCATCTGGCCTACGCCACCCCTCCCCTTCTTTAGTTATCGACTGCTATCTCGCAATAACTCGCCCCCACCAGTGAATTTTAGTGGTGGGTGGGACGCCCCGCTTTATCTTCCCTCGCTATGTTTAAAATTTAACTTCTAAAAGAGATCTAGGCCTATTCAAGGTAAAGTCACTATAACTAAAGAAAGTTCTAAATATCTTACATAACAAAAGTTGTAAGCTGCCTTTTTTCTGCATTTTTTACTCTAGATGTAAAAATAAGCGCACTTGGAAACTCAGGAAACAACAGGGCAAATGCACTAGGTTATGGTTTATGATTACTCGAAGTTAATCAAAGATATTCTCAGAAATATCAAAACACCTACAAGTACACACACCTGTATCAACTGTATTTCTAGTTTTCTGTCATTTGAGGTCCCCATACTCGACTTTCGTTCTATGGAGGCATCAACATATTCTCTATCCTACCATGTTACAGGTTTGCAAGTAATCTCAAAACAGTAATTTATATGTACAGAGTTTTCAACCTAAGTATCTAATGAATATATATACTTTTTCTTTTTGAATAGGTGGCCCTCGAGATCCCCTACATAATATTATACCAAACGGTCCTTTATGTTCCTATTGTCTATAGTGTTATTCGTTTCCAATGGGAGGCCAGCAAATTCGCTTTCAGTTATTTCTCCACGTTCCTCTATTTTATATAGTATGGGATGACGGTAATTTCTATAACACCAAATGAGCAGATGGCTGCAAAAATTTGTAGTAGGGTCATTTTATGCCCTATTCAATCTCTTTTTGAGGATTCTTTTCAAATACAGTAGGAAATTAATGATTTTTTTATTTCATTTGATGGAGCCTTATTTGAGGGGAAAAATGAATTAACCAACCATTGGTTTTTTTATTTGTTTTTGTTCTTTAAAAAAAACATTGATTTTTTTTTTTGTAATCCTACAATTACAATTTGTTTGATATGAAATGCAAATGTAATTGTCAATTTCTTATGTTGTAACTTCTGACACAGAAAATCCCAAAATGGTTGCGTTGGTACTATTGGATCTGTCCGGTTGCATGAATAGTTTACTGCCTCATTATAACACATTATGAAGACCTCACTAACCCATTTGTGGTTAAATAGAAAACCGAGAATCGCCATTAATAAATTTGTGGAAGAAAATTTTAGATACAACAGAGATTTTAAAGGCCCAGTTGCTGTAGTTCTCCAGATTTTGTAGTTTTCTTTTCAATTATGTTCTATATATTCATAAGGGTATTGAATTTCCAGAAAAGGTGAGCCACTGGATTACAATTTTTTATTTTAATTTCCACCTTAGGAAGTACTTGTAGTGGTGGACCTAGATGATAGTTCTTTCCCTTGCTGATAGACCAATGGCCTAACATGAGTCATATCAGGGAGCCATACAATTTTAGATTATGGTAAAGAGACAGGCTATATCATTATGCAGTAGCAGTAGTGTATGTTTTCTTGCCATCACAGTGAAGAAAACTCTGGTTGATTCATACACACCTAAATATTTTGATCCTGCAAACAGTTTTTTGATAGTAATAAATATGATTATATTTTTCAAGTTAATGATTTACAATCATGAATTCTAATTCAAATGCCATGGAAACTATCATCATAAGAAGCATATGAAAGTAGATTATGATAATTTATTTGCTATTCAAAATAAGTTAAATTCTATACTTTTTGACATCTGGTTAGATTCTATATTATGTAGTTTTAATTATTCACAACCCTTAATTCAATTTTTTAAACTATTGCTGCCAAGGATTATGGCATCTGAGTGCATATCAAAATTAATATTTAAACTAGCTCCTTATCTATTCTAAAAGTTTAGCACTTGGATACAAAAGAAAAATAAATATGAAAAGAACAGTGTAAAGGCCCCAACCATTACAACAACAAAACCAATGAAATCCATCTTAAATCCAAAAGTTTCTTCCATTTACTGGATTAATGGCAGCCCTGTCTTCTGCCCACCTACTTCTCTCAGATTGGTTATGCCTCCACACTGAGAAATAACTAGTCAATAGATTGACCTTGCCATTGGTTAGCATATGCATTCAAAAATTTCTAGATGTTTCAAAAAGAAGAACTAAATAGCACACATGCGATTGCCTCTAAGACAATACACTCCTTCCAAGATTTTTTTTTTAAGGAATTCTGAATACAATGTTGCTTACCTTTTTAGAACCCTAAAAAGAAATTGAACAGAGAATAGAATGCTACATTGAAAACTGCAGCCATTTGATGGTTAGGTGTAACAGAGATTGCAACCATCTCATAATAGGTAAAATGGACAAATGAAAAGAAATTAATGAGCCCATTAAAAACCAGCCATGTTGTAAACAAGAATGGCATAGGCAATTGTTTTGACAATCACATATGGTATATCAATAACCACCTATTCAACCATATAAGTAGTAGTAATTACGGTATATGTTGCTGAAATGTCAAAGATTTCACAAAAGGAAGAATGTGGTGCTAGTACTTTGATGAGGAACATATGCAAAAGAAGATTGAAAGAAATTACATGCTTGTGCCAAAGTATATGGCACAGCAAAATGCTTCCCTGCAGCCCTTTCTCTATAGAAAACTGTTAGCTCAATTGCAACTACCAGCTGCACTGTTTTATAATTGAATGAAAGAAAAATGGAAACAAGAGAAGGGAAAGGTGATGAGCAAAATAAGGGAAAAGAGTTCTAACAAATTTCAACGAAGGCTGTACAGCTGTATGTCTAGTCCTGTTTTTCTATTAGACCGTTTTTACCCTGATTTTTAACAAAATGCAAAATTAATTCCTTAACCAGCAAAAATACAGACAAACCAATCAGAATATTACTTTCCATTACTTTTCGAGAAAAACATCAACAGTAGAGAAATAGTTCAAATTTTCTACCTACAAATAGCAGATATAAAAACATTAGAATCCTTGCCTTTGGAAGGGACCATGAAATTGTCATGCCTCATAAGTTCAAGCATATCAAAGTGAAATTTAAACAAAGTTTTTGAGAGCTGCCCCAAATATAATTGAGATAAAACTAAAGAAAATTGGCAACTCGAAGATCACACCAATCACACTAAAGTACAGGCTTTCCAAAAGTTGCAGGGTCAATATTTTACAGTCTGTCTCAGGTGTTGAGAGCTAGGAAATCAGAGCACAGAGTGGAATAAGAGCTTCGCCTATGCTAAATCACAAATTAAATGAAATTTCTCACTTGAATGAATTCATTCAACTGAGACAAAGAGAAGGTGGTGTAAGAGGTCCATCTGCTGCTGTGGAAGGCAGGTGGAGACGAGGATGCTTTTTCCTCCATCTTTTGCACATTACAAAAACATGATTCCAATTTCGTTCATGGTTGCGATCTGCACGTCTGAAGGCTTCCCCCATCAATAATCCATCTCATACAATGGAAATCTTGGAGAACTTACCACGTTAGTTCCATATTCCCACCCGGCTTCTCTAAGTAAGTTTAGAATATTTATGTGCGGAGATTCCACCCATTCAATCAGATAATTGATCTACGCTTCCTCGGTGCAGGAACTGATGAGTTGCTGGATAACATCAGCAGCGAAGGAAATGTTGGCATTGATGAGAGTCTTGGCTGTAGTCTGCGCCACACCCACAGATAGGCAGTTGCCAAAATAAGTTGGAAGCAGGGGCGGCATAACGCGACCCCTACAATCAGCCAGCATTCCAAAATAAACGGCTTCTTCCTCTGGTACCTCGCGAACTCGCATTACACATCTCCAAAATGTTGGAATTACTCCCAACTGCTCCCACCAGCATTAACTTTACCGTACCCTTCTGCAGCGATGAAAACAAAGTCTCTTCTACTTCCTGCACACGCCACAATTTTGTCTTCTCATTCTCTGTATCAAGACAATTTTTGCCTATGAATTAAATGCATAAATCTGTCCTCAGATTTTAAAATCTACGCTGGAAAAGACATAAAGGAATTGTAATTAATTGTTTTTGTGTGTCTCCTATTTGCTCTGCTTATGCGTATTTCTCAAGCAGCTTTTAGTTTGTAGATATGTGCGTTAAAAGTTAGCATATTGGCTGTAGAAACAGCTCTGCAAAACTGTGGGTAGATTTTGTATGAGGACTAAAGTGTGCTCTGCTGCAACAGTTTGAAGAAACAAAAACAGGGGAGTGTGAATCTGTATTTTCTTTCTGGAAAAAGAAAAAGAGCAGCAGCTCTAAGTTTATTCTATGACAGCAGTTTTGAATGTCTTTGAAATATACAAAATATGAAATTGAAATCTCTTTCAGATCTGTGTGTTTATATTTTTATTTTCTGCTCTCTGTTTTAATACTCTCCTCCTCTGCCTCTTCCCTTCACAAAATTGTGCGGCCACTGCAACAAAAGTTCTCGAAGCCCCGCTTCGTTGTTTCAGGTCTTGTATTACCTCTTCTGTGAAGTAGAACGTTGAGTATATCACTTGTGTTTTCCTTTTAGGATCCGTCCGTTTATGGAAAGCCTCATTGTTCTTTTCCAGGCTCCAGCTACCAGATGTTTTCGTGTACTCTTCCTGTGGATCGTAAGGTACAAACTTGAAAATCTTGGCCCCTGTAATTCCATGGCTTACTATATCATGGGCTTTGTATGAAATGGGCAGTGGGTTTTTCTTTCCTCTTTTCAAAACTGTTCTATCATGCTGAGGAAGTTTGGCAATGGAAAGTCTGCTACATTCTGCCCATGATGTCATGAAATGCCAAAAAGAATTCCCGTCTGCTATTTCATGATGAAGAGTGGTTCCGATGCAAATCCCACTTCCCTCAAAAGCTGTAACTTAAAATGCCCAAGTTTTCTTAACAGATAAAAAATGATAAGGGTTGGCCACTTACTAGAAAATATACAAAATTATTGATATACCTGTATTGACAGAAGCGGCCTACTGTGATTTCCATCACTGGAAAGATCGACCTTGTGTACAAGCTTCTAGAAAAAGGGCTTACGCAGAAACCCATCTTTCTCCAACTCTTGGAAGGGTATATTGATTGATGCCTCCCTAAACTCTACTCCTCTATCGTTGCAATCAACCTCCGGCGTGCCAGATTCCCAATTTTTCAACCGACCGGCCAGCGGATAGAAATACGCCAATACCGAGGAGAGGCTTTTCTTCAGGTTTTCTATTATCGAAGCGTAATCCTCTGCAGGCGGGAGCGTGTAGAAGAGAATCTGAGTGTTGTTTAAGGGAAACCAAAGGCTATCAAGGGTGGAAAGTAAAACCGTCTGCCTTAGGGTTGGGGTGGCCGGCTCCACCACACACATCCTCCTCACTGTCAGAATTGGATTTACTTTTTCTTCTTCAGCCGTGATAGTAGCTGCGTCCAGGCTGGGAATTTGATGGTCTATTTGACTGTTTTTTCAATTTTAGACTGTATATTACAGCTATAAAATTTATTAGACCGTATAGTTTGACTTGCTATATTTTTATTAAATCGTAAAAAAATATTATAAGCAAAATATAATATAGTGTTTAAATTTATAATACATATCATTTTATAATTTTTATTATAAAAAGATTAAATAGTTTACAATAGAATATAACTTTTTTAATACTTTCTAATATGAATTTAGAAACTTTGACATTTTTATAATAGTTATCAATTTTTTTATATTAATATATGTGATTTATAATATTGTTATAAAAATATATATTAATTTAGAATCTTTTCAAAATATAATATAATTATTTTTTACTTTTAGAATATATTTAACAAGATTTGTTTTTAATATAAACTTAGAAACTTTTGTTAACTGTTAATTTTAATAGTAGACTTTTATATTTATTACTAATAATTATCATTATTTTCTAATTTTTCAAAATATTGCATTTATAAAGATTTTATAAAAAAATTCATAAATTAAACAATTTTTTTACAGACATTTAAATGACCAAACCGTTATAAAATTTTCATGTGACAGGTAGGGGTGACCGTCAAATTGCTACGTCCATTGCCGTAGGGGGAGGAGCCAATGGCTGGGCCTAGTTGTACTGATGTAGTACTTTTGGATCCTGATATGAACACACATCAATCAGATTCAGATTCAACACAAATGGACGTGGCATAGGTTTTCTATTTTTAGCTAAAAAGATATTTGCTTTGAACACTTAACACTTTCTCTTCCAAGCACAATAGTACTTCACTGTGTTTTTGAATTTTATGCAAATATTATTCACATTTGGCTACAAAGGTTGATAAGTTCGATTACTATTTTATTAATTGTATTAAATTATTTTAAATTTGTTGACTTTCCAAAGTTTATATTGATATTATTAAACCTAGCTATTGCACCTTGTGCAATGGGTACGCCCAAGAGGTGTAGAAGGTGAATTAGGAAAAAATTGGATTTTTTTTTTTGCACATATTTGTGTAGTAAATGAGATCAATTGATAGGTCATTTTGAAAATGATTTTAATATTAGTATAATTTTTTATTATAGAATAATATTAGTATAGATTTTTTTTCAAATTTTATGCATTAACTATTATATTATTAATTTAAAATGAGTCTACTGATTTTAATTGACTAGTGTTATACAATTGGTGTATAGATTTAATGAGATATATTTTTTTCAAATTTTATGTATTAACTATTATATTATTATATAAAATTTAAATAAGAATTACAAATAAATTCAAGAGAAATGCTAAACTAAGCTTAAACATAAAGATTCAATATAAAAAAGAGAAGAATAGAAAACAAAAGAAAGAGACCTAAAAGATTAAAAAGAAAACGAAAAAAATAAATAAAAAAAATTGAAGAAAACAACGAAACTTAAATAAAAAAAAAGGGAATGACTTCCACGACATTTGAAAGATTGAAAAGGTGATGGTTGAGAAATCTTGCATTTAGGAGGTTTTAGCACTTCTAAAATTATGATCTTGATCTTGGCCCGGACTAGCCCGGTAACCTGAGAGGGAGGCCAGTTAATTTTTATCTCAATAAGAAAAACATGATGAAGGATAAATCAAGGAGGTAAGGAAAAGCGCAAGCCTCTTTTGAGGAGGTTGAAAGCTCCTCGATCCAAGCAAACATTGGAAAGGTTGACAATGAGTTTTCCCTCCACTTGTGAATAGATTGATGTGAGAGGGGTTTAAGTGTGTTAGAGAGGAGAGAAAGGGTGTCAATTTCTATAACCCAGCAACAGATTAATTGCACATTAAATTCACAGAAAGAAATCTAATTTATAACAATTAATACAACTAGGTTAATTAACAACTAATAACAGCGGAAGCAAAAATAACATGAAGCCAAACACAAAAAGACAATAACACGGATATACCCAGGAAACCCCAATGCGGGGAAAAACCTGCAAATGTTGGATCTTCTATTCAGCCTAACAGCAAACTTTTCTTTCGAAAATACAATATGAGTTTGCTACAGCAATCTTGTATTTATAGAGCCTAGCTGCTTTACTTAGTGTGCAAGGAAATAATCTTTCCTTGCTTTCTTTGGCTTTATTTACACATAAAATCACTCTAGGATTTATCTTATCCTCACAACCTCGGAAACATTCTATTAAAGAATAAAAATCCTGCTGTTGCTAAAAATCCAACTCGAATTGATTTAAAGCAAATCTTATCTTGAGTTGCTTTAAAGCAAATCCATATCCCACTTTTCTAGCTACAAAAATCAACACTCCCTCTTAGCGAGGAAAGTGTTCTACACTACACCCAACTTGTCCCTGAAGAATTCAAACTTGCTCTTCATCAAGGCCTTCATCAGGATATCTGCTATCTGTTCATCCGTAGGAATGTAATTGAGCTTCACTATCCCCTTCTCCACACAATCTCTGATGAAGTGGTACTTGATCTCAATGTGCTTTGACTTGTCATAAAAGCGCACCTGAAGTGCTCTTTCGATTAGCTGTACTGCCTGCCCAATCTGCATCAGTAAACCCCTTGAGCTTCACTCCATCCTGCTGAACATACTTCAGCCCATAATCAACTGTGCCTCGGAGATATCTAAAAACATGCTTTGCAGCTATCCAGTGCACACGTTTAGGTTCCACCATAAACTGACTGAGTGAGTTCACTGCAAAACAAATGTCTGGCCTAGTGTTGACTAGATACATAAGAGAGCCTATCAACTGTCTGTATAAAGTCAGGTCCACTACCTCTGATCTGGAAGCATCAATCTTCTTCCAATTGGTCACAAGTGGCGTTGACATAGGCTTACAGTTTTCCATCCTGAATCGCTTCAAGATATCAATTAAGTACTTTCCTTGTCCAAGGAAGATCTCTCCCTCTTTCTACCACAACTCCAATCCCAGAAAGTAATGCATCAACCCCAAGTCCTTCATCTCAAACTCTCCTACAAGATCCTGCTTGCAATGTGCTATGAGCTCTTCTGACCCTATGAGAAATAGGTCATCAACATATAACAACAATATGAGAAGTTCACCCTTCACCTGAACATAGTACAGGTTCGAATCTGCCTCACTCTTGATGAAGCCCACACTCTGCAAGTAACTATCAATACGTGAATAGCATGCCCTAGGAGCCTGCTTGAGTCCATATAGTGCTCTTTTCAACCTGCATACATGAGAATCCCTCTCATGTGCTTCAAACCCTTCTGGTTGCTCTATGTAAATCTCTTCCTCAATCACCCCGTTGAGGAAGGCCGTCTTTACATCCATCTGATGAATCCTCCAACCCATCTGTGCTGCTATAGAAATGATAGCTCTTATGGATGAGTACCTGGCTACTGGAGCAAAAGTCTCATCATAGTCGACTCCTTCCTTCTGTGAAAACCCCTTAGCCACAAACCGGGCTTTGAACTTTTCCACACTACCATCTGCAGCATGCTTAATCTTATACAGCCATCTTGAGCCCACCACAGACTTATCTTCTGGTCTTGGTACTACCTCCCACACACTGTTCTTCATGATGGAAGAATACTCTTCCACCATGGCATCTTTCCACACTTGGTGCTTGGATGCCTCCTGAAAGCTGGAAGGCTCTACTTTAATTAATTCACTCATAAGAGCAACATAATCTGAATAACGTCTGGGAGCCCTTCTTTGTCTGACTGAATTTTGAGGATCACCTACGTATTCTTGAGCTTCTCTCAATGTCTGCTCAGCTGCCCTATTTCTCCTCTTCTCACTCATAGGAATCTGAGGCTGAGGAATTATTTGTTCCTCTATCTGATCATCCTGCTTGTTCTGCTCTCCAGCTTGTGTTACTGAAGTTTGAGGGATTTGTGCTACCTCAACTGTGGATGATTGTTCCTCCTCATTCATCAAGTTACTTGACTTTTGAAGAGCCCTCTCTTCCTCAAACTTCACATCTCTGCGAACCACTATTTTCCTGAGAGCAGGAATATAAACTCTATAAGCCTTAGAAGTTTCACTGTACCCAACAAGGATACCCTTCTCTGTAGTAGGTTCCAACTTGGTTCTCTTCTCAACAGGAATGTGACAATACACAAAGCATCCAAAGATGTGAATGTGCCCCAAATCTGGTTTCTTACCAGTGAACGCCTCTTCTGGAGTCAATTTTCCCAACACTTTGTGAGGGCTCCTATTCTGCAAATACACAGCTGTGTTGCAAGCTTCTGCCTATAAGAACCAAGGCAGATCCTGATCATGAAGCATGGCCTTGGCTGCTCCAACTATAGCCCTATTTTTCCATTCAGCAACCCCATTCTGTTGAGGGTTGTGCGGAACTGTCAACTCTTTCTTGATACCTTCCTGAGCACAAAAATCTTTGAAGGCATTCGAGGTATACTCGCCTCCATTATCAGACCTCAGTATCTTGATCTTCTTCCCAGTTTGGTTCTCCACGAGATCCTTAAACTCTTTGAACCTACTGAAGACCTCATCTTTATTCTTCATGAAA
>VDFB02204714.1:0-11716 GCA_007258455.2 Sequoia sempervirens | reverse complement strand
GGGCTTCATTCGCCCAAGCAAGAGTCCTTTCGCCTCAGCTGTAGTTTTGGTGAAGAAGAAGGATGGTACCATCCGCATGTGTGTGGATTATCGTGCTTTGAATCAAAGCACAATCAAAAATCGGTACCCCATTCCGAGGATAGATGAGCTCATTGATGAGCTACATGGAGCCAAGTTCTTTTCAAAGATTGATTTGAGGTCAGGCTACTACCAAATTCGGATGAGAGGGTCTGATGTTGAGAAGACAACATTTAGATGTCACTATGGTCACTTTGAGTTTTTAATCATGCCATTTGGGTTGACTAATGCTCCTACCACCTTCCAGTCTTGTATGAACATATTCTTTCAGAAACAGTTAAGGAAGTTTGTATTGATCTTTTTTGATGATATCCTTATCTTCAGCAAGACATGGGAAGAACATCTCAAGCACTTGGAGGAAGTGCTTAGCATCCTAGAATTAGAAAGTTTGTTTGCCAATGAATCCAAATGTGAATTTGGAATGAAGGAGCTACTCTACCTTGGTCACATAATCAGCACTGATGGAGTGAAGGTTGACCCTAAAAAAATAAAGGCAATAGTTGATTGGCCACCTCCAGAGAACTTGACTCATTTGAAAGGGTTCTTGGGTTTTTGTGGTTTTTATAGAAGATTTGTGAAAGGTTACTCACAAAATGTTGCTCCTCTTACTGACCTCACGAAAAAGGGGGCTTTTTGTTGGTCAGAAAAGACTCAAAATACTTTTGATAAGTTTAAGAAGATCATGAGCTCTTGTCCAATTTTGGCCATTCCAAATTTTTCCAAGCCCTTCAAGCTACAGTGTGATGCATTCGGAGAAAGTTTTGGGGCTGTTTTGATGTAAGACAAGCATCCCATTGTGTTTGAAAGTAGAAAGTTAAGAGGTGTTGAAAGAACCTACTCAATATATGACAAGGAAATGCTTGCAATCATGCATGCATTAGCTAAGTTCAGATAGTATTTGGTGGGAAGCAAGTTTGTGGTCAAGACTGATCACAATAGTCTCAAGCACTTCATGCATTAGAAATATTTAAACGAAAGACAACAAAAGTGGATGAATAAGCTTCAAGCTTACAATTTTGACATTGAATATGTCAAGGGGAAAAACAACATTTTGGTTGATGCTCTATCCAGAAGACCTCATTTGAGCTCATTGTGTGAGCTTACTGCTGATTGGAAGGAGGTGTTGCTTGCTGATTATGCCAAAAATCAGTTTGCAACTAGCGTCATTGAAGGTACTTTTCATGATTAAAGGTACAAGGTGGTTGAAGGTTTGATACACTACAAGGGAAGGATCTTTTTGGTGGCTGATTCTAAGCTCAAAAAGAAGATTTTGATGACATTCCATGACATTCCACTTGCTGGTCATCAAGGGCTTTTCAAGACATATAGGCAGATTCGAGAAAGGTTTTCTTGGAAGGGGCTGAAAGGGAAAGTTCAACGCTACATCCAAGAGTGTCCCACTTGTTAGATGAATAAAAATGAGCATTCTCTACTAGCTGGTCTACTGCAACATCTTCCCATTCCCAACCAAAAATGGGAAAGCATATCAATGGACTTCATCACTCGGTTTCCAAAGGTCCAAAGCAAAGATTGTATCTACGTTGTAGTGGACAGATTAACAAATTTTGCTCACTTCTTTTCCATCACTAGCTCATTTTCAATAGCTCAAGTTGCAAACTTGTTTTTCCATGAGGTGTTTAGATTGCATGGGTTGCCGAAAAACATTGTGAGTGATAGGGACAACAAGTTCCTAAGCACTTTTTGGCAAGAAGTCTTTAGGATGAGTGGTACGGTGCTTACCCCTAGCACTAGTTATCACCCTCAAACAGATGGACAAACAAAGATAGTGAACAAGTGGTTGGAAGGCTATCTCAGAAACTATGTTTTAGAACAACAAAGGTCATGGGTGAAATGGCTTCACCTAGGAGAGTATTGCTACAATTCATCCTTTCACATTTCAATAAGGATATCACCATTCATGGCTCTTTATGGTTATGAGGCTCTTAGCTTTGTTGATTTGGTGTTTGGAGATAGCAAAGCCCCTCAAGCCAAAGATTTGTTGCAGTAGAGCCAAGATATCTTGAAATCCTTGGAAAACAACCTTCAGATTGCATAGAATTAGCAAAAGATGTACACTAATCAGCGGCGTGTTGAGCGCTCTTTTGAGGTTGGAGATATGGTTTATCTTCGACTACAACCTTATAGACAGTCTACTCTCAAGAAGAGTGGAGTTGAGAAGCTCAAGCCTCATTTCTATGGGCCATTCAAAGTTATCAAAAAGGTTGGAGCAGTAGCTTATGAATTGGAGCTACCTTCGAATAGTAGAGTACACAATCTCTTCCACGTGTCTCACCTCAAAAAGGAACTTGGACAATACCGTTGTTAAGCAGCATCACAGCTTATCTCCATTGGATGAAGGACAGCTAGTTTTGATTTCATGCAAAGAGACCTTGATTCCAGAGCCGCCTCCTTGAGAAAAGAAACAATCGTATATACTTGAAGTGGAAAAACTTGCCTACTTTGAGGATGCGGACTTGGGGAGAGGAGGAGTTTTGTAGCATTCGATTTAAGGACAGCTTGGGACAAGTGCCTTGGGGAGGGCTGACTGCAATGTACCCTTGTTACATGATGCATTTTGTTGACTGCTGGCCTATTCCCCGACCCGTAGGCCACTCCTAAGGTGAAATTAGGGTTTCCGGCCTTTGGAGGTTGTTGTTGCTCAAATTTGGAGGATTGGATTATGGATTCTTTCTCTCGGTTTTCGTGAGAGCTTCTTGAAGGTGGACTTGTTTGCATTCAACACCTTCGTAATTTATCATTTTTAGTAAATTCTATTTCTCAAGTAAAAGGGTCCTGTTGTTTTCGGCACAATTGGCTCTCTTCTTCAGCCGGTTCAGTTGGTTTGTTCATTTTTGGCCTTGGGATGCATTTTGGAGAGATAAGTTCAATTTATTTAAATAATGTTATATTTTGATGTTATATTTTAATGTTGACCCCTTGGCCTAGCTTCATCACTTCAAGTTGTTTTAAAAGGTGGTCTTCATGGGTGGACGCCTCATTGAGGTGATTTAATATTTTCTAAGGTCCAAAATCTTTCTTGGAAAGGGGACGCCAACTTTGTGGAGAGAAATGAATTAAAATAAAGTAAAAAATAAAGCCTTGAGAAAAGGGACGCCTTCTTTTGGAGGGAAATGAGGTCAATTTCAAATTTGAAATTAGGGCGCACTTTCTAGAAGCATGTCTAGAGAATTTTTTGCTAAGCTTATAAAAGGAGACCTCTCCCCTTCATTTGGACATCTTATGACTTCAGTAATGTTATGATGCCGAAATGGTACTGGGATTGCTTCTAGGAATGTATGCCTCCTAGCCTTGGATTGACTTCGTGCTTGAAAGATAGCATCTAGTGGAGAAGTTAGCTTGTTATTGAGAGGTTTTTTGTAGTGAGGTTTGCATTGTAGCTTTGTTTGTCTTTGAAGTTCAGTTCTTGCATTTTATATCAATTTTCTGGAGTTGCTGATTATCATGGCTGAGTTGTAGTTCCATTCATATATTTGAAAATAAAAATATTTTGGTTCTGGGTATTGCATAATCTTATCTAACCTCTTTGGGCGCCCCTTTATGCAAGTTTGCAGATTTTTTGGTGAAGGCCTTGTTTTTATAAAAGAAAATCGCCCCTCCTTGCAGGCTGCCCCTCTCTTGGCTGCATTGGGATGCGTGCTTAAAAAGATACTCTAGTTGCGAGAGGTTTCTTGGTTGTAACTTGGTCGCCCTCATCATAGGAAGTTAATGCACTTGATTTGAGGTCTTTTGGTTGAGAATTGAGTGAGTTGTGAGCATTTTAGTAGGGTTCTGGATTGCTGGTTGAACATTATTAGTCCATGTTCTGTCATAACGGCGTGCATAAAGTCTGTCATTTGAGTTGGGTTTGGGTGGGAAGTCATTGTGAGCATTGAGGAGTCATTTTGCTATATTGCAGCATTGTTAGACTTTCTTATTCTATGTTATTTGCAGACACTTCTATCAAATTGTAAGCTTAACAGTAGTATTGTCAGCATTCTCACTCCTCTTTATTTCATTGTAATCCCCACTGAATAAGTGAAAGAGGCTGGCTTGCCGCCTATCTTACTTTTGAGTATTGCATTGTAGCTCATTAGAATCTCCGCCATATGGTAGCTCCATTCCCATCTAGGGTTGGAAAGCACATTCTTGGCGTCGAGTTTACTTTCAGCATAGTAGTTGGTAGGGATCCTCTTACTATATGCTAGCCGTCATCTGGCGCATTCTTGGTTAGAGTTCTTCAGTTTAGCATTGCATTGAGATCCTCTGACCATATGCTCACACCTTGCCCATCTCGGGATCCTGGTGTACATCCTTGGTTAGTGTTGAATTCCGCATCGTTTTGGTTTAAGTGCTAACCCTGACAGATGTTCACTGGAATGAGGGCAACTTAGCACAACTCCTTCACCGAACAAGTAGAAAGTGTCATGGTTAGCCATAAGCTTAAAGTTTGAAATGAGTAATGGCTTCCAATCACTTCATGTAAATTCTGCAAGCCTCTGCAACTCATAAATTTGTCTTGATCCCAAGACTTCACAAATTTTCCTGAACAATTGATTAATCAATCTTTGAAGCATAGATGCGAGAAACCTGGATGATTTCTCCTGCTACTAGTTAGGAAGGAATCTTTCACCACCGAAACTGGATGCCTGTAGGAATTCCCACCTAGGGTTTCTAACTCCTTAGAGCTCCACCAAAATACTAGATAAAATAATAAACTAGCATAATTCCTGAATGGAATTATCAACATTCAACCTTGGGATGTCTTTCAATGCTACAGTTGAAGATTCTCATGAGGGATTTCCTCGTCACAAAGCCAAGACCTCAGTACAACCAGCAAATCCTTGTGTATATTTTCCAACATGAATAATAAATGAGCTCACAAAATGCTTTTTAACTCTTCAAATCTCATGCCCAAATTGGCCTTTTTACTTTAATTTTATTTAATTTACTTTTACTCCCTTGTGACTCCCTCAAGTTGGGCGACCAACTTTATGATATAAAAATGTCATTAAAACCCCCCTTATAACTCCTTAATCATAAAGTCACTTAAATAAAAGAAATAACACTGAAGTTAAATCGTTAATTTAACTTGAATATTTACGTTATTTAAACTTAAAGCTCTAGACTATGCTAACTTCCAAGATAAAACCGGGGTTAGTATTCGTTGACATTCCCAACATAAAAATAATACCAACTAACCAGGTCAATGATCACCCCATGACTTACTAAAAATAGTAAGTGTGGACAAAGTGTCTAAAGAATGCTCTGGAAGGCTTCACTGCGAACCCTTGAAATTCACTGAGCTGGAAATAACACCAATTAAACCCAAACGGTTGACTGACAAGCCACAAACTCTTTTAGAAGGGTTCCCTAACTACCACGTTAGTCTATGGGGACCAAGGTGATAGACTAACCACACCTGCTGCGGATTGCCTATGAGGGGACATTACAACAAAGTATTTTCCTTTTAGATAATTCTTCTTGAAAAGTCTTCTTTTGAGTATTCTTCTATTATATTCTCTTGACATAAATCTGCTTGTGTATATATGATATATCTTTTTTTTCTTCCATGCTTTCTTCCCCACATTCCACAAACTCCTCATATATCTTCACGAGGATAGGTGACCTTATGGAAAGATGTATTGTCTGATAAGGGAGGGAACTCTTCATGATTTTACACCCTTTTCAATGCACCTTTTAATAGCAAACTTGGGCATTCCATAAGTGGTCGACTCCTATAAGAATGTAAATTTAATTACTTTTAATTTCAATATAGGGAACCACAATAAGGGGGTCGGCCCATTTGATTTAATTATTTTTTAATTTCCAATGAGGGCGCCAAAATGAGGGAATCAATGAGCATTAATGAATGATATTTAGTGTCCTTTGTGTAATGTTCCTGACTTTTGACTTGCCACAACGAAATTTAATTTAATTAATTAATTTAATTATTTGAGATTGCCTAGCAAGAAGTACATTTAAAAAGGTAATATTAAATAATTAGATTGAAGCTATGATATAAAGTGACGCTAAGGAAATATTTAAAAGGCATTTTTATAAAGCCACATTATTAAAAGAAGTTTAATGTTTTTGGGCGGGAAATTTCATAAGGGATTTTTGGATAGAAATAAAAAGGGATGCGAAGCTCATTTGAAGTATGTTGGTTTATTATTTTATTTGGTATTTTGGAGGGGCTCTTCGGAGTCGGAAACCCTAGGTTGGAATCCTATGGGTATTTGGTTTCGGAAGTGAGACTAATCTACCCTAGCGGGAGAAAGTTGGAAGAATCATCCAAGTTTCTCACAGTGTTCGCCAAAGAGATTATCGAAATTTGTGGTCTCTTTTAGAGATGATTTTTAGCATATTGGTATATACAAAAATATCAGAGCATTTGGCTTAATATTTGCAGAGGGATTTTTGAATGCATAATAAAATATCAGTTTAGAGGATTTCCTACCGCATCCTTTTAATATTCATAGAGATTCATTTCATTGATATGGTAGCGAATCAATGGCGGCGACTGGGAGGAGTCAAGTCATATTTTAAAAAGGCTCGAATAGAGGATTGAATTATTCCGTAGCTTACCCTTATGTTCATAGCTAGAGTATTATCGTTCCATTTCATATTGAGCCACGTGAACATTTGAAATCAAAGATGTGAGGACGTTGTTAAGTTTGTATCACTAGTATACAAGGGAGTTGTGATTTTTAAGGAATCTCCATATTCCTGTTTGGAGTTTCGAAGCCTCAAACAACTCAGCTGTCCCATCGTAAATTTAAGAGAGGGTCGTAATTTATTGAGGGGAAATCACATGGTATATATTAACCATTGTATCCACCTCATATTTCATATGGTTGATGATACTGTATATCGCATGCTTCCTCACTAAGTCGCCACATTATTGAGACTCGTGGTTGTAATTTGGAGTCACATCTAATAGGGGAAGATTTATATGGCAAGATAGTCATTAAAGATCACGATATATGTAGTGATTGATTTCTGAAGTGGATGTGTGTAATGTCCCCTTCTCAACACTAGTTCATTTTGAGACTGTTAGCCTATTTCAGAGGTTCGTAGGCTAGTCGGAGATAGAATTAGGGTTTCCTATTTTCTAGGAGGTTTCCTTCTAAGTTTCTAGGGGGTGTTTGCAGGAGTTTTCCAAAGTGTTTTTCGGGGTCTTTTTGGGTTTTCAGAGGGATTTACAGGGGTGTGACATGCATTTCAATCAAAGGATATTTTTGGACTTACTATTTTTAGTAAGTTACAATGGTTGCTCAGTTTGTGCTCAAATGGAGTTTGGAGTCACTTACTATTTTAAGCAGTATGCTATTTTTAGTAAGTGCTATTTTTGGCAGTGCAGTTTGGCAATAGTTCAACACAGTTTCTAATTCTTGCAGTGAGGCAGTTTTGTTTTTGGCAGTGGCTTCTCCAACATTCTTAGAGCTTGAAAAGGAAAGTTTTATAACTTAAGTCACATTATATTTTATTGTTGCTTTTGGACCTGTTGTAATATTTCACACATCACCCCATTGCAAGTGAGGACCCCCTATTTAAACTTTTACCTCGATATTAATTTACAGTACTTATCGCATCTTTTACAATGAGAGTCATCATTTTTGAGGTTCCAAATTCCGGTCGATGCGAGAGTTACGAGGCCGTCCCGATAATCAATGCTTGAATTAGTGCGTAGACGTCATGGAAGCGCTCAGAAGGCCCAGGAAACGAAGATCGCCTGTGAATTCGGCCAATTCTGACACTTCCTATTTTTTAGGGAAATTTGCTTTTTCGATTTTTCATTTTTGGCATTTTTGGACCAAACAAGGTTCCCTATTTCTTAGGGTTTGTTTTTTCTATTTTTAGAAAGTTTCTATTTTTGGAAAGTTTCTATATTTAGAAAGGTCCCGAGTTCCAAAAACGCACTCAGAAGTTCCAAAAACTTGATAGAACTCTCAGAAAATCAAAGAGAAAATTCAAAAAATTGTTGAAAAATCTGGAAAAACAGGTCAAAAAGAATGAAAATCAGACCAAAAAAACATTCAAATTCTGGAAAATCAGGTCAAAACCAGTCAGATCTGAAGGTTAAAGTCATGGAAAATCAGATCAAAAAGGATGAGATTCATGAAATAAATGGCTAAGTCTGAAATTCGCCATGAGGAAGGATGAAGAAATGTCAAGAAGCTGGTGAAGTCCGCCCAGCAGCAAAGGGGATGATGCCAAAGTCTTTTGAAGTCCGCCCAGCAGCAAGAGGCAATGTCAAGGACCTTCCAAAGTCCGCCAAGGATGTCCAAAAAGTTTTGAAGTCCGCCATGTTCAAGGGAGCATATCCTAAGATCATCCAAAGTCCGCCCAGCAGCAAAGATGCTCATCCTAGGATCCTTTGAAGTCCGCCATGTGCAAGAAAGGAAGTGCCAAAAGGTCTTGAAGTCCGCCCTCAACATCCTAGGACCCTTCAAAGTCCGCCATGCAGCAAGGAGGCACATCCTAGCATCATCTAAAGTCCGCCCTCAACATCCTAAGAGCCTTCAAAGTCCGCCTAACCTTGTGGAGGGATGTTTAAACACTTAGAAAGTCCGCCTAGGCATGTGAGAAGAGGAAAAATCAAAAGTTTTACTAAGTATTAATGCCCAGCAAAGAGAATTTCGAAAATCTGCTAAGTGTGAAGGCCTAAAAGGGTGGAAAATTGATTTTGGCTAAAACATTGTGACACTTCCAAGGGATAAAATGTTGAGGCAAATGCTAAGAAGCTCTAAAGTCCACCCTAGAAAAGTGGGACATCCAAAATGCTTGTCCAAGATGCTAACAAAGTCCGCCATACTTGTCCAATGTGCTAAAGAGATCCGCCTAAGCACATGAAGAGGAAAAATCAAGATTTTTGCTAAGTGTTGATGCCTAGTCCAAGGAAAAGTTCGAATATTTGCCTAAGTATAGAGGCTAAAGGATGAAAAAGTGAGATTTTTGGCTAAGTATCATGACATTTTCAAGAGGTTAAGTGCCAAGTTTGGAAGGACACGTGCTAAAGAAGATTGGGATATGGCAAGAAATAAAACGAAGTATGCCTAGCACAAAAGTGGAAAAGAAACTAAATTTGCCTAAGTGTGGGTATCTAGAGAAAAGTTGGCCGAGTATACAGAGAAAAATGCACAAGGCAGGGAGAAAGGAAGGATCGCCCTTGGCCAGAAGGAAGAAGAATTTGTCGAGCGTCGAGGAAGCTTGCCTGATAAAGACGTCCGGACTAAGGATTTTGCTTAGAAAAATTTGCCCGAGCAAGAAAAAAATTGACTTTGGCAGAAGAAAATAGGCTTAGTGCAAGAAAAAAGTTGGCTATGGCAAAGAAAAATAGGGATCTGGCATAAAAATTGTCGACGGAATGGCTTAAGTTTTGACTTGGCTAGACGAAATTGGGAATAAAATTTGAAAATACATTTTTAGCCAAGGAAAATAAAGAGAAAATTGAAATAGCCATGGGTCCAAAACGAACGGGTTGGAATAAATTAAAATATTTTAATATTTTAATAATTTATTTTCAATGCCTTGGACAAAATGAAGTTTGCCAGAGATGCTTTGGAGGAAAATAATTTGTGCCGGCGAGAGATAAAATCTGATGGGAAAAATTAAATTCACCGTGACTTCAGGAGAGAGAGTGATAACTTCGGAGCTAGAATTCAGGAGAGAGAAAATCTGAATTTGTTTATTTTATTTCTTGCAGGTGGATGACGACATGAGGCGTATCTTCAAAGAAGGAGCAAGGGTGTGGAATGGTGGCAAGTCTGCTTCAAGCGAAATAGAGTGAGGGAAAAAGGATGGCACAAGCATGAGAAAGTCTGACTTTGCCCAAGCACAGCATGTCCAAACCTTTACAAAGTCCGACTTTGCTTGGAGAAGGTACGTCCAGACATCCATAAGATCCGCCAAGTATAATGGCAAACATGATGCAAAGTCCGACCTAGACCAAGAAAGAAATGTCAACGTGGCCCAAGCTCATGTGAAGTCCGCCCAAGGGGAGGATGAGAAAATTGGCTAAGTGTTGATACCTTGGGGAGAAGAATTCACTAAGTGTTGGACGAAAAACAGGAAGGATGAAGAGGAAAATAAAGAGGAAGTGAATAAAATCCTTGTCCAAGGATGGAATTTGTCCTACATAGCACAAGCCAAATTCAAAATTGAAGGCAAATCCACAGGCAAAGTTCGCTCGAGCATGGAGATGGCCAAAAAATTGGCTAAGTGTTGAGTGGTCCAGATGAAGATTTGGCTAAGTCAGGGAAATACTTCACAGAGGAAATTCCAATTTCCTCCATTGTGGCGAAAGCACAGGGGCATTCTTCTCCAAATTCAAGACACTTGAATGGGTATCCAGACATCTTGGAAGGATTTCATCTACAATCCCAAACCTGTTGAAGCAATCAGGGCAACTTCTTGAAGGATTTCATCTCCTGAAGAATTAAAGACAAGCTTCCAATCAGAATCAGATGGTGACAAGGAGAGTGTTCCAAACATATCTCCATACTTAGACAATTTCTCGGCACAAATTGGAGAATTTAAAGAGGAGATCCAAAGGAATAACATCAACCTAGTTCAAGCAGGAGGAAGTCCAAGGCAACCAACTTCAAGTCTAGACACATGCTCAAAGGGGAGACTTCCAGACCTCAAAGATTCCAATACAGGTGAGAAGAAGAAATCAAAAGGAATCCAAGATCAAAGCTAGGAAGGAACAAGCACAACGGACAGAGTCATCGGCAGGGAAAATATTCTAAGGCAAGCACGTGAAGAAAAACGAAGCAACCAAGGAAGACATCCAGCACGCTGAGGTGGCGCCTCGTCATCTTCCAACCAATCAAATTGTTCCAAATCAACATGCAACAACATTCTATTTTATCGTTGATTTATATTTAGCAAAAGAGACAAGTGTCCTCGAATGAAATTTTCTCATTGGTCGAAAGTGACAAACCCTAATTAGGGTTTTATTTTGTAATCTCGGCCGTTGATTTGAAATCAATCTTGGCCATTGAATTGTAATTGGGGAGCCTATAAATTGAGCTCGCCCCCTCATTTGTAATGTGTGGAGACAGAATATGTGAATTGTCGCATTGAGACTATTTTAAATGATAAAAGCTCTTGAGCATGATTTGCCTTGAATAACTTCTTATTGTTGAATAGTAAGCGAGGTTGCATATTATCTTCTGCCATAGATTAAAGTTAAAGTTAGATTAGGTAGAATTTGCTTTAAAAGTTGGTTAATTGAATGAGAGATTGATCATATTGATTCAATGGTGAAGTGTAGCTCATACTTTCTTCGAATGGATGATTTGCATTCGATGCGTAAAGTTAGCCTGAGCTCTTAATTGTGGAAACTTAACTTCAGCCTCATTCAAGGTTTGAAAATTATTCTCACAACCCTTGAAGATTGCACCCATTTTGCGTATGTTGTCCTGCAGGAGGCGAAACAAAGTGTGGTTTATTCCCTTCACCGAATCCTTATTGTCTCTTGAGTTCTTAGGCATAGACTAGATTCTCCTAAACCCTATCCTTTTGCCATTTTTTTGGAGATCCATTGAAAGTCCTAATGGAGAGCCTTTAATGATAAATTCCCTAAGTCTTGAACTTGTGCAGATTCTCTTACGTAATTCCCCTTGTTTATTAC
>VDFB02204711.1:56968-82306 GCA_007258455.2 Sequoia sempervirens | reverse complement strand
ACATATGACTCGACATAGGGGCTTTCCAAGTTGGATCTCATGTCTTGTTTTCTCTATGCATTTTCTTTCCTTCGCTACTATAAAGAAATTTCTCCTAGACCGATGTGTAGCAATTCCTTTAAAGTGGGGGGCATACATTGGCACCATTTCATTTTCATTCTTTGTTCTTAGTGTAGCCTTGTCACTTCATACATGTTCATTACTTTATTTATGGCATTGGGTATGATGTCCTCCATAAGTGTGATTTCTCTTAGCATATTGCATTCCTCTTAGTGGCCTGATGTGACACATTGTACCCCCTAAGTTGTGAATCTTTTATTCTTTGATTGGTCCTCTCTTGGAGACGTTAGAAAAAATGTTACCTAAGTAATAGACCTTGCATGAACTTAACAAGACTCCTTTGAACACCTTTACATTTTTTCATTTTACATTTTGCACATTTTACCACCTTGCATAACACAACTTGTATTCATGTGGTACCCTTGCACTTTTTTAATGAGTTCTAAGCATACAAAGCTTTGCTTGTCTTATGAAGCATGAACTATCATTTTCCCTTGTGGTGCCTTGTTAAATTTGATATAATATCAGGAGGTATAACTTTAGTATGGTTGACCAGGAAGCCCATTTTGAGACATGGCTTTACCCATAGCCACCTTTGTGTTTGTGAGTGCATACCAACTAGTGTATGCAATTCACCTTTTTGGGTCTTCTCACTCGACAAACCACCATGAGTTATGTTGCCCCAGAGTGAGTTGCATTATTCTTTTTCAAACAATCATCCTAGATCTTATCCACAACTAGTTTGATGAACGATCAAATCTTTCATTTCATTCTCATGTGTATTACTTTATTCTTATGTTGAGTTTGCCATGGGATCTTCATCCTGGTGGCTTGATCATCCCTTTGGATCATTTCCATTCCATCTTGCTAACATAAGTACATTGAAGCCTCTCTCTTGATATTAATGGCTAATTTAGTGTGATTTTGAAGAAAGTTCATCCACACACTAAAGTGGGGGCTTAATGCACCATAGAAAAATGACCACTTGTCATTTTCATGGTCTTTTTGGGTCTGTCCTCTTGATGTTAGATCTATTTTTCCTTGATTCATTTAGATAATGCAGCTTGAAAATTCACATTAGAGCTTTAAAATGAAAATAATGATGTATTGTGAAGGTGTTGTGAAGTGTTGCAAAATATATTTGCACTTTTCTAGACTCTATTCATTACAATTCACCTAAATATCACCTTTTTACTCTCGTCAAGTCCTATTTTGAAGTGTTGTAAAGTTTTCTAACAAGATTTCACACCTTTCTTATACTTTGTTTGATCCCTTTATTCCCTTATAGGGCTTAATTAAGTGCCATTTTGAATATAAACCTGATAAACAACATTAAATATAACTTAATTCCCTAAACCCTTTTTTAGGTCCTAGGTGGGACCCATTCACCATGGGTGGCGAATGAGTCCCCCTTAGCTCCAAATTCAAAATATTTCAAAATTTCTTTTGGGTTTTTTTTTTTAAATAAACTGATGTCGGCATGTGATGAGGTATTAATGGGTTACTAAGGCACATGATTGTATAAATAAGTGATTATCATCTCATTTTACATATCCTCATTCATTCAAGAAATCTCATACAATGATACATCACATCCAAGCATTCGAGCACTTTACAACATCAAATCAAGCATCAATCAAGAATTCAAGGGAAACCATTGACATATCTTCATATTTTCATCAACAAGAGTTTGTTAAGTTGATAGCATAATTTTCATGTTATTAGTTTATCTTTCTCTTTCATTTCTTTATTCCATTAAGGGTTTGATTACCAAAGTGTAGTTTGACCAAGGCAATCCCTTATTTTCTAACCCTCAACCATTTTTCCCCTTTGTGCATGTGTTTGGTATGTAGATTTATCAAGCATTTAGGTACTGAAAAGTGGAGAACAAGTCCTCTATGTTCTTCAAGTCAAATCAAGTCTATGTCAAGCTTGGAGAAGGTTTTTTGTCTATTTCCCTTATAATTGACTTCGACAAATCGAAAAGTAGACATTTCCAAATTTGGTGTTGCACAGTTGTCTCCTGATTTCTCAAAATTTTGGGAGAGGACTGATTCACCATCAGTGGCGAATGAGTCCCTCCTTAAGACTGGAAATCTAAGTTTTTTCAAATTCTGGATCCTGATAGTTAGAAACTAATAGTTTTTCACCAGTAATACAACTAATTCACCACCTTGGGCGAATGAGTCCCACTATTGATTTTTAGTAACTTCATACAACATTCAGTCCATTCTAGATTCGTCAAATCTTTCCCAAGTGCACTCTATTTCATTGCATTTCCTTATGTTGTGCATTCATTCATCTTTTAGTTCATTGCTTGCATATCACATTATGTTTTCAAACATTGCATTCACAATTGCTCAATTTTATAGTTTATTTGCATTCATAACATTCCATTTTGTCCTAATTACATTACAAATTTTTTAATTTGAGTGAACTAGTTAGATTCTCTGGCCCATGCTTTCTCCTTTTAGCTGGAAAACCCTAGAAGCGCTAGAAAGACCTAGGGTGCCAAAAATCTACAGTTCAAATTTCTTAGCATGTTTTTCCACTAGAAATATATTGAACTAGAAGGATGTGTAATTTAAGAAATTTCACCAAGGGTGATGAAATAATGTAGCACTTCAATTATGGAGATATAAGTAGAAACAAAGAACTATACAATAAATTTCTTAGTGGAATATGTCACTAAAGTGCTTACTAGACATGTCCAAATAGTAGCTAAGCACTAAATTTGCATAATATTTTTAGTTTACACTTTACGTCCATTTGATGTTATCTTTTATTGTTTGAACCATGTTCATAATCAATAAAAAAATTTCTAGGTAACTATTCCTAACATTCTCCATATATGAGGTTTTAAAGTTTCTCAAAGTAGAACTTTATTTTTGTATTTCTAAATGTCTACTCACACACAAATTTTTTCATATTGTTCATAAAATTCCTAGATAGATTTCCTTACATGTAATCTATCACTACATACCTAAATAATACACAAATCATAAGAGGGATTCCACAATAAAACTCAAATGTTATCTGTTTTACTTATGTGTAGAAGGCAGCTATTGTTAAACACATATTAAACCTCATACAATAGCATATTGATCAAATAATTCTCATTCAATAAATACAAGAGTCTTAGTACCCTTATTTAGACCTATTCATTATTGATAATAATTTAATAAATCATGCAAAGTCATTGAGAAATACATAAATGTGATGGACATAAATTCATTGCATAATTTTTTTGTAAGATTCATTCTATTCATTAAATGATAGTAAACTATTACATGAAAGGAGTTTGCATAGGCATATATGTACTTGATTCAATTTATCAATAGATTAATCAAAAATAACTTTTAATCTATCTACATTTAATCCATTTTTAATACATGCAAACTAAAACATAAATATTTATCTATAAGAAAACAAGCTAAGAATTTCAATTTCTTCTCACTAATATTTCCTGGCACTACTTTCATGCAATCCGTAAATACATGCTACACTCAAGATATTAAATTTTAGATCAATAATGATTTCTTATTTCTAGGTATCTTGTTATATCTTCTTTTAAGATCAAAATTCACCTTACGTTCAATATAACCCCTTTTCATTAACATTCCCATATGCACACAAAATATTCATGTATTTCATTTCTTAGCCTCAAACTAACGCTTTTATGTGTTGGAAGGTTTTTTAGGGTATACTAGCCATTGCAAATCTAGCCTATAAATTTGAAGTTTTGATTCTTAAATAAGAAGGTAAGAATTATGATTATTTTATTTTATGATGTACTTATGTAATATTAATATTAATTCTTTTCAATTTTGAGTATGTTTTGTAGTTGCCAATATTTTTTTATAAGTAAATATGGTCTTGGGGCTACACCCTTTTTATATTATAATAATGTTTAAAAAACCTTTTTTACCCATATCAAAATAGTGAATAAACCATACACTACACGTAAATATCATATACTAATTTCATTGAAATATATTTTCATCCTACTATGCTCATTTACATATTCAAAATGCATGAAGACACTTGAAGACTACTTAATATCATTGTAGCATCAAAAATTGTCACCCTTGAGAATTTCACACTAGGTTTAGCTCTCCCCATGTGCTTGGACCTAATTATGAATTAATTTCCCATTTTTATAAATATTCTTGGAAATAGAACATGGGGAATTAAACTATGCATTTAATATTTTTCCCCCAACATTTTTATTCGTAAAAAATTATACATTTGGTCTAGGGAATACTACATCATAAGCCACCTGATTTGGCTCCAAATTCAAATATGTTAGTGTCAGTAAACATTATTTTAATTTCCAATTTTAATTATCATCTATCAATATTTGATTTTTGGGAAATTAGAAGAATTGTATATATAAATAGCTATTTATTTTACCATTTATATCCTAATGAATCCTAACACATTCATTGAAAGAATTGACCATCCTAAAATAATTCAAGAGTATTCAAGAGTAGAATTATCAATATTTATTGTAGAATTTCATCATTCAAGCATCATGTCATGTGTTTTGTAGTTTTTGATCATGTTTTGTATGTATTTTGTTTATAAGCACTAACACTTGTAGGTTCTCAAATCAATTCAATTCAAGCAACAATTGATCCTTGAAGGTAATGAGTATGAATTTAATTCGTGAAGGAGATCATATATAAATGGTGAGTAGCAACAAGTTTTCATTCATTACTCTTTTAGTATTATCCTTTATGCAACCAAGGATAAGCTCTCTTTTATATCATAATATTCCATTGTGGAGTTAGGAATACCAACAATGGATTTGAATGGTGTAAGCTAAGTAAAAGAATAAACCTTTATCAAACTTTCAACCAACTAAATAGGTTTCAGTGAAACATTTTTGACCTAAAAAATTTTTCTTAGGACTATGTGGTGTATATGTGGCACATAATGTTGTGAACAAAACCCTTTCACCTGAAATAGTAAATTAAATTTTCTCCCTTTATTGATTTAAAAAATGATAATTTGTATGTAATTATTCAACTAAATGGGTTCTAGTCAAAAGGGTTTCTATCAAAACTATCTATGTGGAATCCTTGTTGCTAGCCACCTCCTCTCTTTTCAATTTTTTTTGAAAATTTCCACTTGAACATGATATTTCTTAAATCAGAATTATTATTTTTAAATAAAAAAAGTCCTTTTGTAGATCTCTAATTCAAGAATCCAAATATATATATTTTGATATTTTTATTAGTTTTAATATGTTTGTTATCTCATTGTGGGGTCACCAAGGAGGATGAACAATTGATTCTTTCTATTCTTGCTAGGATTGGTCCTAATTATTCAATGTTTATTTCTACATTTTATGCAATTTTGGATGCCCTAGGAAATGCATGCAAAATACCTTCTCTTGATGGATTTGTAGCCCATCTCATAAGGGAACATGAAAAGTTGCCACACATGGGCACATTGAAGTTTTCCAAATTTCATCCTCTTCTTACAAAGGATCTCAAGGCTTAAGGTGGAAAAAGGTAAGAAATAGAATAAGGATCCCAAGTCAAATGAGCAAGGAAAGGATTCACCTTCCCAAAGCACTCTTGAGTTGAACACTGCCTCTTCTAAAGAGGAATCATCTAAAAATAATAAATTGAAATGTACATATTGTAAAAGGATAGTAAATCATGAGCATACATTTTATGATAATAAGATTGATGAACTCACACATCTTCAAAATAATAGCATATTTCTTCCATCATCAGTGTCTTCTTCTACATCATCATCTCAATCAACAACAACTTCATCATCTCAATCAAGGCATATAATATCTATAACTAGGCTACACAAAATGAAAGGACAATAACTCTTTGCTTTTACAAATCATAAATATTATAGACGGATTCTTGATTCAAGAGCATCTCATCATATGACATCTTCTATGGAAATTTTCTCTTCTTTTGAGCCTTGTGATTCACCTAATATTTTTATGGGTAATAATACACATATGAATGGATGTGCAAAGGGTTTTGTTGACATGGGGGATGGAACTTCTAATGGTGTACTTTTTGTTCCTTCCTTGACATCAAACCTCCTTTATATTTATCAAATTACTCATAATGGACAAGGTAAAACATCCAATTCACTCATCATAGAGTCTACATAAGGGATTTAGAGGCTAAGAATATCAATGCTATTGGGATGGTTAATCATTCATCTTAGTTTTATTCCTTTTCACAATTTTCTTCAACTAAAGATAATGTTCCTTTGACTGCATATCATAGACATTTATCAAGTGGGAATCATGTTTGTAAGGACAAGTTTTGTAATCTAATCCTTCTTATTATAGAAACTAGTGTTGTACTTCCTACTCCTCTACTACTTGCTTTGTGGGATGGTTATTTGATAGGGATTTATCACTTTTTTTAGAGTCTCATACTATAGAATTGGAGGACACACTTGAGGGAGTTTCTCTCCTCTTTGATGATAGTTTCAACACAACTATTATCACATTATTTTTATCTTTAGAGATTAGCATTCATAAGTTGTCATATTTTCCTAGCTTTTCATGGTTCTTGGTTGAGTTTTACCATTATTATTTTGTGGCTTCTTCAAGCTTAGAGACTCTTAATCAATTTTAAGAGGCATGCATATTGAGACTTCATTCTTCCTCCTTTCAGTTTGATAGGAAGTAGCTTCTTGATCATTATATGGATTTATTTCTTCCTAAGGGAGATGTGTTGATTTCAGGCATTCTTCATTATCTTTGGATATTCTTCATTATGGATGAATATCTCATCTCTCATTTTCCCTCTTAGGAAGGGGTCATTGATTGTATATACTAGATGGATTTAGTCCTTAGAGGTATCATTGAGCCATTTTTCCTTCATCTTGTTTATTTCTTTTCTCTCTTTTGGAGAGGAGTTTTGTTAAACCATATTTTCTCCTTTTCTCTATTTATGAGAGATTTCATTTGCATTGAAAATGGGTACCTAACATGCTCTCATAGTTCGGACCCAACTTTTTGTCTTTTGCATAATAATCTACTCCCTAAGTTATACTTAAGAGGGAATGTTGGTGTGAATAAATGTGTTTTACCTAATTAATTTCATTACTAGGGACATAGGGGACATATTCACATGTTAAGTTTACTTAGGATTAAAATATTCCTTCTAGAAGTCTTAGATTTAATATTTAGATCTTATATTTATAGCATTTAATGCTTGTGTCCTAGGTAGTTATGAGTTAGTTGTCTCATGTAATAAGATTAAGGAACTTTTCATGATCTTGTCTAATCCTTCCTATCACCTTTCCTATATTAGTAAGGCCTCTCATTTACATTTGTAATCAATATTATATTCATAATACAAGAAGTTATTCTTATCATTTTCTCTCTTGTGGAATATATTGTAGTCGAGAAACTATTCTTGGGGTTGTTGAGGAGTCAGCATTAACTCCTACAGGTTGCATATTTGAAATGAGTTGAAGGAATATTTAGGACTATTGGTTCATTATTGCACTCAAACCCTAAAAGTTTTCAAGTCATGGAATCTATACTTTCTCATCAATAGATGAAGTTTTGACAACTCGTAGAAGACAAAAGCTATAGATCAAGGGCCTTAGGCCTATGTTTTAACTTTCCAAAAGAAACAAGGATAGTCTAGAGGGTGTAATGTACCCTAGACTAGCTATTTCTCCATCAAATTTAAGTCTTAGGTTCCTCTATGTTTACCCTCTTTATTTCTAGATCTAAGTTTTGTCTTTTTCTAATTAGTTTATCAAAAAACATAATAGAATGTGGCATTTTCATTGTTTTCATAATTAGATCATTTCATTTTAGAAATCAATCATCACACACATCCAAAAACCCACACAAATATAGTCCTAAGCATTGGATTAAAGCTCCCATCCACTATTATGGCTCCCTTGAATAGTTTTTTAGCCAAGTGTCTCTTGAGGTCATCTTTAATCCAATTCAAAATAATTGGGAAGAGGGTATTCATCCTTTTCAAAATTAAACATTTTGGTAAACTTGACTATTTGAAACACTTTAGCACCTCTAAAATTTGAAGGATACCATTTCAAACTTGAATTTGATCTTAGGGTGTTTTACACTCATCATTAGTGCATACATAGTTTTCATAAAAAGCATAGAAACTATTAAAAATTGCATTGCATTTTTCATCTATGGTTAAATTTAGTCACTGCAAAATAGGATTAGTTCATATTTTCATTGATATTTTTGTCTTAAGTCATATTGTTAAAATATTAAAGTGTTGAAAATATTTATTTAGGCATTTGCATATAGTGAAAAAGTAAAGAAATTTATATTTCCAATTGTATTCATTGGTTGAGAATTTTGAAAATTGCTTGCATAAACATATTTTATATGACAAAATCAAAATTTTGTTAAATTATAGAAAATTATTTCCTATTATGTGTGCATAGTTATAGAACAAGACACTTAAAAATTGTAGAACACATCTAAACTTTGAATTCAGTGAAAAAACATTACCAGTCTATGGAATACTATGCCCCAAACTAGTCAAATTTAGTTCAAATTTGGATCATAAGTCTATTTATGTACCTTCTATGTGGTTTTTACTTATGATTTTACATTCTATCTGATTTCCTATGTCTAGTAGGTTTACCTATGTTTTTTGAAAGCAAACGAGCATCCTAGCTAGCCACCCTTGTGCGATGTATTTTTAGACTTATGGCATCCTACACTGTAACCACATCCATTGTGAAGCATGAGTCCTCTAACTCTTTTCAAACAAGGTATGTGCTTCAACCAATCCATTTTATTCTATTCCCCTTACCACACATTACCATGACCACCTTACAAACTAATATTTATGTGGACTTAGAGATTGCTATTTCCCATGTGGCTAAAATAATTAAAAAAAATTAGACAAGGATTTGAAGGTCTTAAAGAATATTTAAGTACTAAATTCTTAGTGGGAGATACATTTCCTATTGTGTTTAGCCTTATGAAGTTGATAAATAATTATGAATGGAATATAGGTGTTGCATAGTCTAGCTCACATTATACATGCTAACATCCCTACAATAGCTAGTTGTGCTCAAATTTTCACAAATTCTCAAATCCAAGGAGAAAAATAGGTTTTCTCTCCCAAAACCATACCTTCTATTTCCACATTTACACCACAAACTATAGGATAAACCACATAGTATACCAATGGCATAAATCCAAGATTAGTGTTTCCTAATGTAAATACTTATAGTTTTGTCACATCACCATTAACACCACCATGTTCATCACCTCTCCTAAACATGCAACATAGTAGCCTATTATTCACTCCCTCTAGTTCACCATATTCAACAAGCTCTCAAAACATGTCACCAAATGATCCAATGATAAACCAAATTTTGCAAATGTGACATCACTTGAAAAGAAAATCTCAAAATTCAATCAAAATCAAAATGGAAAACCTCTGCAATATCTCAACCTTTGTCAGTTGCTATCTTTGAAACACCCATACCTCAAAAAATTGAGATAACTTGATTTGAGAAGTATGATACTAAGGGAGATCCTAACAACCATGTTTCTTCTTTTACTCCAATATGTAGTGACTTGATTTTTTAAGATAAGCTCGTAGATAAAAAAATTCCTAGACCATTGAAAGATATCATCTTGGAATGGTTCATCTTATTACTAAATAACTCCATAGATTCATTCACTCAACTTCTTAGTGCATTTCTCTAACATTTCAAAAAAAAGTGGTCCTCAAGTGACATTAACTAACTTAATGCATTGTAAACAAGGACTTAAGGAAAAGGTAATAAACTTTTATAGGATGATATCAATCATTTTACCCACTATAGAATATAAAATTTTCATCCTTGACAATTTCACACTACCTTGACACACTATTTTTCCTGTAACTTTAATTATAAGAATAATTTACCAATTTTGGAGCCAGATTAATAAAATATGTTTAAATCCCCATCATCCCTATAAGTTTGAGCCAAAAAGCATTGGTCAAGGGTGCAATGCACCGTAGAGCAATATTTTTTGAATGTTTGGAATTTTGATCAGTAGGATTTTATGATTTTAAAATGACCCTAGGTTGGACCCTACTAAAAAGAATTAATTATAATGCATATATAAGAATTTTTTTCTCTCATTTGGAACATTAAGAAATCAATTTTGGAGAAGAATAGTTAGCAATTAAATTGAGCAAATAAATCATCCTAAAATTAGTCAGGGGAAATCAAGAACATAATTATCAAGTATTTTAGCAACATTATTACAACACTTTCTTTAACAAAGTTCAAGCTTACAAGTCATCAAGATGAAGGAAGTAATTATGTTGAAGGAGCTAACATGATCAATCATGCAAAATTGTGAAGGTGTATTGAGTTATTCTCTAGATGTTAATTGCAACAATCCTTTGTGTTTGGGAATCAACATTTTATAGGTCTATCAAGCATTCAAGGAATCAATTAATAAAATTATGTGTGACATCTCTTCTTCAAGGATTTTCACATCAAGGTAACATTATAATTTGTCATTTATCGATTTTAATCAATTATTATTTTTTTAGCCTTTGCTTGACCTAGGGTGTGATCCATTGATCATCATCAATCATTGTATGTTGAATTAAAAATACCAAAAAGGGATTTTAAATAGTTAATCCCCTAAACAACACAAAATTTTACCCCATTTTTCATTTTTGTAGGTAAGATCTAAAAATTTTGGAAAGTGGCAGTCAAGGGAAGTTGTTTACAAATATTAATCAACATATCAAAATTTGTAGTTTGAAAAAAGCAATATTTTAGTCTAGGGAATCCTTTAAGCCTAGACCAACCAATTCAAGCTAAAATTTATAGTACAAACTCCTCTCTGTTGTCACTTCTCAAATCCAGGTCAGTTTTGTAGCTTTGTGACTTTCTTTGTCTAATAATTACATTTTCAGATCTAGGGTTATATGTCAGATAGGTTTGTCAAATCACAAATCAAATTTATCATCCTCACAAACCATAAAAACATAAATCATTAGGGGATTGGGTCCCATTATGGTAGCAAGATAATCATAAAAACCTTAGTTGATCTATGTTTAAATATTGAGTAATTGAAAAGGGGATAATCCTAGTTAATCAAATTGGATCTATGGTCACTTTTCCTACTAAACATTTCATTGAGCCTACCATATTTTGCACTTGCAATTTTCTAATTTTCATTGCATAAATTCTGAAAATAGATCCAAAACCTAGGATATTTGAAAATCTTATTGATAATTTGCATTTATTTTCAAAAATAGCCATCCATTTTCATTAGTTGTTGAACAAAAAATTGAAACATTATTTGAATGAAATTGCATAAATTTTTAGATCTAATTTTCCCTTATTTAGGGCTTAGATTTGAGTTGTTTTCATTGTTAAAATTAACTAAAAAATTATTGTATCATTTATGCATGCATATTTTAGTGAAATTTTCTGAAAATTTGAAAAATTACATAGTATTTTCATTTCAAAAGATCAAAAGAATTGATTTTTTATGTTCTTTTTTAAAATAATTTAATTATAGTGTTCAATTTCTAAAATTTATCATTTGAAGATATTCAGTTACTCTAAAAATATCCAAAATTGCATGCATACATGTGCTTCATATCGAAAAATAGGTTTTGGTACATTTATAGAAATCTATTCACTTGGAAACATGAACCTCTGAAACATAGGACCCTTAGACACTATCAATTATTTTTAGATTTTAAAATTTTAAAAATTCATTTTCTAGTCTAGGGAATACTTGCACCCTAGACCAGCTAGTTCAAGGTGAAATTTGTTGTGCACATCCCTGTGTGTGCTCTTTTTCTAGATTTGGTTCCTATTATGGAATTATCTTTTCAAACCTATCTAATTTTGTTGTGCATCTCTCATTTGATCCATAGGGAAAATAATAACATGTTTCATTTTCAAAGATGTGGTTTTTATATGCTAACACATGGATTATATAACTATAATTTTTTTCCTATGACATTTTTTTGAAGAAACAAAATAAAATAATTAAGAATCATGACAACCATGTTAGTACTTCTCCCAATATCTCTCCTACTTGTGAAAGTATTTTTGTGCAAGAGGATCCAATTATTGAGAATAATTTTTTGTAGAGAAGGGGGAGTCACTACTCACGAGTTCTCTTCATTCAGAGAGCCTCACGGGGTGAACTTCCCTAAACTACTTCAATGAACAACATGAGAGTTCTAGAATAAAAAAGAGCAGGCCATGAAGATTTTCTAGTCAAACTAACAAGCTCTCATCTAAAGGATGACATCGTGATAACAAATGACAATGTGGAATCCCGACATCCTAAAGGTGCACTGGCATCTTCTAAGGAAAAGAAAGCAAGAATAGCATAGAAAATGAGAAAGTGGCTACTTATATTCTAATTGCTAAGGAACTCCACAATATAGGAACATAACAGAAAGTAATAGAACTGAAATAAAGTGAAATAGAAATGATAAAAAGAATGAGAGATACAAAGGAAATGCTCACAACCACGCAAGTGATGATGTCTCCATCACATGAATGTCTTCAATACCTACATGCATAATATATAGAGAAGGTGTTGGGGCTATATAGGGGTTTTCCACATTCAAACCCCTATTTAGGTGTTCCCACCTTGATAGACAGCTAGATAGATAGAGAGAAATGAACCAAAATAGACAAAGCATGTGGTGAAAGAAAAACCTCCTTTAGGAGTAGAACCTGCACCACCAAGTATGAGTGATAGAAGCAATGCCTGCTCGAGTAGGAGAACCAGTATCACAAAGTAAGGATGCGATAAATAGGGGATATGGAAACCCAAGATACTCCCAAGCATGAGATAAGGGAGATGAAGCTACAAGGCTTAAAGAATCCAAAGATGGAGATAAAGAGAGTTGCAAAAGGGTGTTGTGGGAGCTTAAGAGCTTGAGGCTATTGTAGCAAGATGTACTAAGTTGTGCAAGAAAATAAATAAGAGAGGAAATGCTAGAGCCAAGGATGGAAAGAAGCTAGAAGTTAGAATGAATCTAGAGTGAAGATAGAAGTGAAAAAAAAAAAAAAAAATCACATTTGAGGAGAGAAGAGGCCAAAAGAAGCTTCTCGCAGCCAAGGAATCTCGAGTCAAGTACTAATCGTAAAAGCATGATAAATGAAAAACATGCTCAAAAAATGCGTGAGTGTTAAACATTTCCTATTGCTAAGAACAGCAGGTAGACATCTGTGTTGCACTTAGTAAGTCTGGACACATCATGCTACAAAAAAACACAAACAAAAAAAGTATGTAAAGTTTAACGCATGGCTGGCACATGAAGGGTAGTTACTGAAAAGGGGTTCAAAGCATCTTGAGAAGGGAAACAGGCTAATGCAAGGGTTAAAATGAGCCTACACAAATGATAGGGGAGTGGATACTAAATTGGATGCAAGAATGTATGTGAAATTGAAAGGGGTGCAATTTTACGACATTACATTTTCCCCCACTTTAGCGGGCACATGAATCTACACTAATATGCACACTAAAGGAAATCTACCTAACATAAATAACATCATGATGCCAAAAGGATATTGTAGAGGAATCAAAAAACTCTTCAAACCAAGGAAGCATGCCCCTAGGATGAAGACCTGCAAAACAAACATATTAGACAAGAAAAACCTGCACAAGACAACAATGTTAGAACATAAAAAAAATACACACATGCACCTAACTAACTAGAAATATTTGAGTCAGAAAAGTGAGAGAATTTAATGTAAAAGGTCTTCTTAGTACAATGCATCATCCCCAAATTAAAAGCAATACATAGAAGAATCCCCTAATATGTTGAAGAGAGAAAGAGTATATACATTACGATGAAGAAGATGCATATCTTCTATCTAGTATACACAATTGAGAAGCAAGAAAATTTAAAGAGACTGATATGGAAGCTAGAAGGAATAAAAATTCCAAGGGAGATGGCTCCATAGGTAATCCCCCTAAGGAGATTCAAACAAAATAATCCATGCCCCATAGAACTATGAAGCTGTACAAAGTACATTGAAGGCCCTCAAACCAATGATGGACAAATCCCACAAGATGAAAGTGTCTCATAGGACCGTAGATCTATAAGGAGGTAACCCCTAAGATCTCTCACATGAAGGAAGCATAAATAATCAATTACCTTACAGTCCCATAGACCTAGAAGGAGGTGGTATCCCCAAGATCTCTGAAGAGCGAAGGAAATCCTAATAAATGGGACTCCCCATGAGCTAGGATTAGGCCTATTGTGTAATTTGGTCTTGCAAGGCTTCCATTGAAAAAGCAATCTTAATAGGAACACCTGCAAAGCAACATGTTAATCCGGTGACTAAAAAAATGCTAAGTAATCTAGATGTAAAGGAGATCTACAATTTCTGGTCCTCGCAGAAAGACTGATTAGATAATTCAGGGATATTGCAAACCGATTGCAAACAAATCCAGAAAAAGATAGGTCTAGCTCTACCCCCAATCTAGGATGCCATATAGAAATAATTGAGATAAAACTTCTTCGTATAACTCTTCGAAACCATTCAAGAGAAAAATGGACCCACTCAAGGGACACTTCATTTGAAAGACATAGAGAAAACAAGGGGTCCTTAGAAGGACGTGCAACTCCAAAATGAGTTATCACTGCCCCAAACATACAAGGGAGGAGAACCATGAAAAATACATAGAACATGCAAGATAGAGGTAAACCTCGATATCACTTGTCATTTGAAGAAGAGGCGGGTGCATCAAATAATAAATGGGTGATGAAACCTAAATCATGAAGTTGTATTTTATCCTTCAAGGCCTTACATTTACTAGTGGAATGGCCAAGCACTTGATGGTATGCATAGAAAGAATTTTTTTCTTTATCATGTTTATGAAGTTTCTTAGATGTAGGAGAAGGAAGAGTAATCAAGTGGGCTATTAGAAGCCTCAAAAAAATATGCTCTTGTTCAAAAAAAGGATGAGGAGCATGAAGCAACCCTTTCTCTTGTGGTGAAAAGTTTGACTTCTCACAGGAAGAAGACATGAAGATAGAAGAAAATGGAGGATCTACATGGAGAGTATTATTCTGACAATGAGGATCATACTCCTCTATGGGATTACCATCATCCTTCTTTAATGGACAGTTACTAACTCCTTTAATAGAAGTTTGATCATCTTCCTCGTGAGGAGGATTTCGACATCAATGAAATTACAATTGTTGGTCACACTATCTCGCGATGAAAGAGAATAACCATCTTTGATAGCAGGTTTGGGTGATGTTATCAAAAGGTCTAATTGGATTGGGGCAGCTTTATTTTCTCCATTAGAGGATTCCATAATGTCTAGAGAACCCCAATCATCACCAAGACATGAATTTTCTTCGGAGAAGAGGTAGGAAGGAGAAGACTTTACCTCTTAAGCTCTCGTATGATCTTCATCAGGGACATCTATCTCAAGAGTAACTTTTGTAAGTACTAGTGGAGTAAAACATCAACACACCGAAGAAAATTAAGGGATGATTAGGTATCAACCAAACCCTAATGACACTCATTACTCCTCATATGTGCATAGCCTCAAGGTCAGCCTTAACTATGACTACTTGATTGTTACAAATGAACTTAAGACATTTATGCAAGCTAGATGAGATTGCACCCATAGCATGAATCCACGGTCTACCAAGGAGAAGGTTATAAGGTAAATTTTTTGACATAACATACACAAGGGTGGGTATGGTAATGGGTCCCAACCTTAAAGGAAAGACTACCATGCCTAAAGGTTGTCGACCGATATTATCAAATCCATGAATTTCAATAGAAGAAGCATTAAGAGAAGATAAATCATTATTAATATTAGGTATCAGATCAACACTACAAACATTAAGTGTCAAACTAACATCAACAAGAGTACATCTAATTCCAATATTATTAATGTTTACTATAATCATCAGAGGATCCACTTTTTTTTGTACTTTTGAAGGTGGGAGTTCCTGTAGATATAATGCAATATTTGGAAAATTCACACAAATATAAGCTATCAATGCATCAGCATCTATTGACCTAGTAGAAGGCAAGAGGATCTTTTGCAAAGTTTCTTGAAGTATACCTTGATAATCTATGCGACCTAAGCAAGTCCCACAGTGAGATCTTAGCTGGAGTAACTTGAGGTTGCTCAACAAGATCGTTATCACTAGGCGCTTTAGTCATAAGTTTAGGAGCTTGAAGAAGACTTGGTTGTTTATTCATACTATTCTCGTAAGTATGGGCTACCACTCTATAAGAGGGATCTATAGAAAGATCAAGAGAATGACTCTTACATGGAACACCATTAATAGAACAAATACTTTTAGGAAAAGGACTACCTGGAGTCACATAAATGACTAGTCTCTTAGGCCTTTGAGGGACAAAAGAGACATAGATTGCATTTTCATACTTGTCACAAGTAGTGGAATAATTATTTGAAGACACATTCTCAACATCATTCCAAATAGGATCAAATGTGGAAGGAGATTCATCATTTCTAATGCATCATTCTAGAAAAAAGGAGTGCATCGAACAAAGATGAGACCGATCACTCATGAATTCAAATGTCTCTAGAAGAGAGGAAGAATAGTACATAGAGTAATACTAAGAAAGGTATCAATGATTTCATCTTCTTGCAACAAAATATCCTCTAAAGAAAGAGGAATTTCATGAGAAGGATAAAAGACACCAAGTGGCATGGGTAAAGCCAAGTCACCATCACATGCATGAAATGGCACATCATTAACATTTTGAATAAAATCATAAACTAAACTAATGAAAGAGGTATTAAATTCATTCAAAAATAGTAAGTTAAATATGATAAATAATGAATAAAAAAGTTAGTTGATAACAAAACTAAGAAAAAACCACAAATCCAGCATTTCATATTTTTTTGGAATTTTCTAGGTTCTAGTAATTTGCATTTTTTAGAGGTCTTTGAAGCATAATTTGAGGTCAGAACTTATGTCGATCCCTAAAATTCTGATACATTCAAAGGCATTGCATTTTAGGACTAAACTATTCTTGGAGAGACCTTCCAACAACAGTGCAAACGGTTCTAAATTCGAAAGATAAATCTCAATTCAAAGCGCGACCCACTAAGTAGGGTAAATAAATTCCCTCGCTTATTTTAAAAATTGTTCCTTCACATTGGGTTCACCAAACAGAGAAGGATTAGCTACTCACAAGTTCTCCTCTTCATTCAAAGACTTCATGCAGGATGAACTGCGATGAGAGTTCTAGGAATCAAAAGAGCGTGTCACAAAGATTGACAAAATGACAAGCCTTGGAAAAGGATGACAACATGCACAAGGATTAACACGTAGCAGTTAGCATCCCGTAGAGGGTGCGCTAGCCTTTGTATAGACCGTAGCAAGAATATCACAAAAATGGAAAAATGACTACTTCTATTTTAATTTCTATGACCTTCACAACAATAGCGTAACAAAAGATAGAACTAAAAAAAAGTGAAATGAAATGATAAAGAGAATGAGAGATAGAAAGGAAATGCCTTCAACCATGCAAGTGATGAAGTTCACATGAATGTCTCAATACCTACATGTGTAAGATCTCGAGAAGGTGTTAGTTGTGTAGGGTTTTCTCCTCAATCATACCCCATTTTGGTGTTCCACCTTGTAGAGGATAGCCAAAAATATAGAGAGAAATGAACCAAAATGGAGAAAGCATGTGGTGAAAGAAAAACCTGCTTCAGGAGTAGAACCCACACCACCAACTATGAGTGATAAAATTAATCCCCGCTCAAGGATAAGAACCCATATCAAAAAGTATAGATGCAATAAATAGGGGATATGGAATCTGAGGATGCTCACAAGTATGAGATAAGGGAGATGAAGCTGCAAGGTTTAAAGAAGCCAAAGAGGGAGATAAAGATTGCTGTAAAAGGGTATTATGAGAGCTTAAGAGCTTGAGGTTGTTGTAGCAAGTTGTATTGAATTGTGCAAGAAAAACAACAAGAGAGGAAATGTTAGAGCCAAGGCTCGAAAGAAGCTAGGAGTTAGAATGAAACTAGAGTGAAGCTAGAAGTGCAAATGAATTGAAGTACAAAATACAAGCAAAAAGAAGCTTCCCAACCGGTTACAAGGCATCTCGAGCTGTTACCACCAAAAAATGCATATGACAAGTGGTAAACATGCTTGGAAACAATTGTTTGAGCATTGAAACATTGTAGGATGCTAGTGTTGTGCACGAATGTCTGTGCAATACACTAGTGTCCTAATACATCAGGCTACAAAGAAAAATGAATAGGAAAAGTGCAAAGTTTAATGCACAACTAGTGCACGAAGGGTAGCTTATGAAAAGGGGTTTGGAGCATCCTAAGAAGGGAAAAAGGTTGATGTAAGGGTTAAAATGAGTTTACACAAATTCTAGGGGAGTGGACACTAAAGTGGATGCAAGAATGTATGTGAAATTGCAAGGGGTGCAATTTTATGATATTACATGTTTATACCTTTTCCATTACCTCTCCTACTTGGGTAGATATCATGGCACAAGTGGATGCAATCATTGATACATTGTGTTATATAAAAATAGTAACATGGATGACATATGATTCTCAATTAACTTTAGGTCCTCCATTGATAGAATATTTCTAGCAAGCTAAAATTATATGCCCACACTTTATTATTGGACCTCCTAAATCTCAATTAATTATTGGACTACGTAAACCATCTCTCATTATAGGACCTACTCAACCTCATGGCCATATCCTAAACATTTCAAAACAACTCACTAGTAATCATGTGCAACAAGATGTGTTGAAGCAACTAATTTATCATGAAGTTTCTCACACATATAACATTATAACTAATAAGCAGGTAAAACAAAGATCATCCATTCCGTTACCTCAACCATATCTTCCACTCCCACCTAGTCTTCCTCATCATAGTGATAAGGAATATGATATTGTTGAGGAACTTTGTAATACTCCAACCAAGATCTCCCTTTGGGACTTGATTCAAAAGTGACCTACATACCATGTGATGCTCCAAGAGGCTTCGTAAAGGATTAATATCTCACCTTTTTCCAAATCGAATGATTTAGTAGCCTCGTTGGATTATATGCAAACAAAAAAGTTGGATATTACCTTCCCTCAACATGAATTACCCTCTCTTGAGTTCCAAACCAAATATGAGGCTCTAATCATAATGGTTAGAATTATCAAAACTAGGATTATACATACTCTTATTGATAACAAATCGGGTCTTACTGTTTATAGCATTGATCTTCTAGATAAAATTGGTGTGGATAGAAGTTTGATAGAACCTAATGATCTTTTTATTTGTTTCTTTGATAATGTTAGTAGGAAAACATTAGTGATCATCACACTACCCATTAAGGTAGGGCCCATGATTTTCCCTACCCTTATTAATATCATGCTTTGACCACTTGTACATAATATTCTCCTAGGTAGATCATGGATTCATGCCATGAACAGAGTCATGTATACTCTCAACCATGAGATGAAATATGAATATAATAACAAGATATATATGGTAAAAATGGATCAACGAAGTCATGATTCACAAATCAAAGCCAAACATGACATTTCCAACTCTCTTAATACTTTTATTCCAACTACAAAGGTGGATCCCATACATGCTAAAGATAATGATGATTATATTTCACATATAACACAACTTTTAAACAATGATTGGGGGTTGTTAGTGAAATTTTTAGAAAGAGAGATAGATCCTTAAATGAATAAGGGGATATTTTCTCTATTTATACCTTTCACTGGGGCATTTCATTAGGAAAGAGATGAAAAGGATTAGATATTGAATTTCAATGTAAAAGGTGAGTCAATTAGACCTAGATCTCAAACCAAAGAAATAATATGAAATTCTTAAAAAAAATGAACAATAAGACCTAGAAAATGAAATGCAAATTCCTAAAAGTACAAAAATTGAAACAACAGTTTCCACATAGATCTAAGAAGGGTAAGGACACATGTACGAATCACCAAAAGTTGATTTTGAGATCTATTAAAGGAAAGGTTCTCCCTAGGGTGAATGGGTCATAGTCAAGGATTATAAAAAATATTTTTACATTCCTTTGAGGTAGGACCTTAGCTTCTATTTTACATAGGTTCCACTATTAGAAAGAAAAAAAAAACTGCAATTGAGTTTACATGGTTTGACAACAATGATAAGAAGAAAAGAAAGAATGTAAAATTTCTCTTCAAGATCTTCAATCTTTCTTCAACTTGTAATCTGCACATACAAAGAGAGGAATTATTATTTTTTTAATTGGATTTTCCTTAGTCAAACCCCATGTTTGGTAATTAAACCTTGATAGAAATATAATGACAATGGAGAAGGAAATGATGAATGAACACTTGCTTGCTACAACTCACCAAACCTTTAATGGCTTCCCTTATAGGACTAAAGACAAATAAATCACTCCAAGGAACTTGATCTTTCTTTCCTTGATGGATTTGGACACTTCAAAATTCTTGGATGCTTTAAGATTGCTAATGCATGTTAGCCTTCACAAGATCACATTAACACACATAAGCTTGAAAATGATGATAGGATCTTGATTGTTGCAAGAAAATGACTAATAAATATTCTCTAGAATGGTCTTGAAAATAATATTTTCTCATGTGAAGTTTCAAAAAAATGTTTTAGAATGCTTAGATTTGAATTGATAAAAACAATATGCATTTATAGGTGTTTATCTAATTTCCAAAAAAAATTGATTCCAAAAGACGACAATTGCATATGAATTTGAATCATTAAAAGACTACCAAAAACATATTTAAAAATGGGTCCTAGGACTTAAAGGGGACCCATTTTCCCTTGGGCGAATGGGTCCTTGCTAAAAATTATAAGACACTCATGATCCAAGGTGATTAAAATATTAATTTAATTAATTAAATATTGGTTTTCCTATTGGAAATCGAGAATAATAAGGTTTTGGAATGCATAATTTAGAAATTTAGAATCTTAATTGAGTCCAATAAATTAAGGGACCCAAACAAAGTGTGAACTTGTAAAGGGTATACAATTTCCTACACTACATTTAGCCCCCACTTCTGTGAGAGTATGAACTTATGCTCAAACTCACACTAAAGTATACAAATATGTTTCAAGAGAGGTCAAACTTTACAAATTTTAGAAAGATAAAATGACAAAGATCAAGGAGGATGATCAAGCCCCCATGATAAAAGATCCTATGAGAAATCAACATAAGGAAAAAGGGACGCACAAGATGTGTAAGATAAATGTAACAAGACAAGATACATAAGCATACAATATTAAAGATAATGCCAAAAAGGATGGAATAGCAAGTTATGTTATGTCACGCCCATATGGCCATGAAATACACTCACAAGGGTGTAAAATCATGTATGAAACACATGGATCCACTTGCAAGCAACTTCTGTTATGTTAGCTAGCCATGAAATACACTCACAAGGGTGTAAAATCATGTATGAAACACATGGATCCACTTGCAAGCAACTTCTGTTATGTTAGCTAGCCATGAAATATGCTCACAAGGGATACTATAGTCTGTTATACACTAGGTGAGCCCCAAAGGAAAAATGAGAAACACACAATAGGTCTACAAGGTGTGAACTCATAAAAAAGGGATGGCGAATGGGAAAGTCACATCAGGTCTATAGGTCTCCCATAATTAGCCATACCAAAATTTATACTCCTTGATAACTTTGATAAGGTGCCACAAAGTCATAAATTTTATGCCAACACAACAATAAGTCCAACCTCAGTGATCAAAAGTGAGGAAAAAATTTCCATATGTTCATGCCAAAATGATAATTCCAATGTCCATATCAAAATAATGCTAGTGCCAATGTCAAAATAATACCAATGTATGCCCCCACTTTTAAGGAATTTTTAAATACCATATTATGAGAAATTAGTTTAAAGTAGAAATGATAAATTCCAATTGATAAGAGGGAAATGCAAGATTATTTGGAAATCCCTATGCCCATAATATGATTCCAAACAAATTTGCATCATGAAAAAGGAAGGTTCCCTCACATGTAATCTCAAATGATAACACATAAGGGATACATGGATTGAGGTTTCAGTGCATGTCTTTTCTACAATGATATAGTAGAGATTGGAACCCTCATCATTCCCCAAATACCTTATGGAACAACAAAAACAAAGGAGGAATGACATGTAGAGAGATACAAGAAAAGAAAGCCTTTTGGGTTAACATGGAAGAGACCTAAATGTCTCAACACTTTGCATCATCCCTAAAAGGAAAGAACAAGACAAAGGGAAAAAATAATGATTACAATTGGTAGAAGAATGTAGATAAAAATAGAAGAATGTAAAGATAGATTCACTTTCTTTATATCCTTGCACCAACAGAGTAACAAGGGTAATCCAAATAAAACTCACAAACAAAAAGGCACACAAACTAGGGTAATATAGGGGGATCACAATTTATACATGTAATCACTTGAATAACATAGAGAGAAAAGAAAACTATTATGTCACATGCAATCCAACCTATAGCAGGTCATTCACATCCCAATATTTTTCATCATATATGGAAGTTAGAAAACTATCCAAAGGGGAAAAGACCAATTCCATACTAGGACAAGGATACCCAACCACTTACCCCCCAAGTGTAAGGGGAAAAGGTGAGTTGAAAATGGATGATGATATGTTTCTCCTTGCAAAAAGGAAATATGATTGCCTAAATCCAAGTTTATAACCTCATACATGGTAATGAATATGCTATGATACTAGAACTACAACATGGAAAAGAGCATAAACTAACTCTATTTGTTAATTGAATGATAATATCCAATACCTTTAGTTGTTTCTTGCATGTTAGGCTCTATAGGGAAACACATACCTTGTTCTTTAACAACACATCCTTTTCCATTTTAGCTAAGTTGTTTCAAAAGTTAGTAACTCCTTCCATAAAGTCCTTTCATTTCTTTTAAGGTGGGAGGTTTTTCATGATCACTTTTGTCATATGTAAATGTATAATTTTTATTTTCTTCTTTGATAAATGTTGTGGACTCACATTGATTTGATGATGAAGATTATGTTGATATTATGATGGCTTCTTTCTCTTGTCTTGATTTGTGAATGATCTTGTACTCTCTCACGAATGTAGGTGAAAAATCTAACTATCTCCAATCATCTTCTAACTTTGTCACAAATGAGAAAAAATCATTCTTTTCTTCTTCTTTCCAAGGTTTCACTTTTGTAGTTTGTGTCAATTTTGTAAGAGGATTTTTCATTCTTGGTACAATTTGTAAACAACTCTTAGGTTTAGGATCAACTTTTACTATGTAGACCTTGTCATTGCAAGTGTATTTTAGTAAACAATGTAATGTTTAAGGTACTGCATTCATTGCATGAATCCATGGTCTACCCAAGAGAAGATTATATGAATGATCATTAGGAATGACATGGACAAGAGTTTGTAAATTAACCCTACCAACTTTAACTGGAAATATTATCACATCAAGAAGTTGTTTTCCCACATTATCAAACCACCGATAGATAAAGAATCTAGTTGAATTTTAGTCTTGTGCACTCCCATTATGTCCAAAAATTTTACACTATGAACATTGAGTGTTGAGACATTATCAACAAGCGTATGTTTAATTCCAAACATGTTACTATGACTCTTAATACTAGCCACTATCATCAAAGCATCATATTTTTTGTATTTCTAATGGAGGTAATTCACTTCGATGAAAGAAAATTTCCAAATTAGGTGAATTCATACTCTCAATAAAGGTTACCACATCTTTGGTTGGAAATAGGAGAGATAACAACTTTTTGAAAATAATTTTGAATAATACTATGGCAAACAAGTGATGCTTAAATCAAATCCCATAAGGATATCTTAGTAGGAGTGTTTCAATGTTATGGAAAATGATCATACTCCTTTCCACTATGTGAAGGTAAACGTGGGGAACTAGAAAAAAGGGTTGTGGAAGTGGTATCGATGTAGGAAAGTTTTTTGATTACCTATTATTCCTTGTGTGATATATATAGGAAATGGTATTATAACTTGGTTTCTAAAAAATATTGTTTCTAGTGAGTTTCCTTGCAAAATTTAAGATGTCTTGGAGGCTTTGGTTGGTGTTAAGGAGGTCCTATGATAAGAAGTGGTTTAGGAGATGATTTGGGAGGTCCAATAATTAGAGGAATCTTAGGAGGTTCAAAAGGAATATTAGGTAACCCAATAATTAGAGGACTCTTGGAAGGTCTAAAAGGAGTTTTTGGAGATCCAATAAGCAAGGGAGATCTATTGGCCAATTATGCATTCATAACCTCAGTGGATTTGAGTTCTTATTGATGATATTCTATCGAGGGGTGGTCTAATATCACCTTATCATCTTTATCTAAGAAAGTTATATTACTTTCATTTGAAACACATGTATCAATGATATCATCCCCTCACACTCTAATATCTTCACAAGTAGAAGAGGTTTCAAGAGAGGAAAAAATAGTATTTTCATGATGCTAAATGTTTGGATCTTCTAAGATAACTTCATCACAAGTAGGATAGGTATTGAGAGAAGAAAAACTATGTTTTTCTTACTTATCAATGATTGCATCTTATTTTCCAACAATATCCTCCTAAGTAGGATATGTAGTGGGAGAGAAACAAACAAGATTCTCATGATGCTCAATAATTGGATCTTCTAACTCATGTTACCTTCATCACAATTAAGAGAGGTATCAGGAGAATCATACTTATGATTGTCATTATTATCAAGGATTGTATTCTCTTTCACCAAACTAACCTAAGACATAGGAGAGATAGTGGGAGAGGGCTCAATGGAAAACAAGAAAAGGGGGGAAATAACTCCATATTTGTATTCTTCTAACAAATATTTCTTAAACTAAAGTGCTCAACAATATTTAAAATTGGAACATTAAGCATTATAACTATATTTTTTTGCAATGAGAACATGATGTAGCAATTCTCATATAGATATGAAATGCAAAAAAAAATCTCAAATTTACAAAAAATCAAGCAAGATGACACTTTCCTTGCACATACAATAACAATTTTTTAAAATTTCAAAATAGAGATCTGCAAGCTAGACAGATTAATAATACAAATTAAAAATAGTGTGCAAATTTTTTGAAAATAACCTATACCTAGATAGGTTCACGCTAGGGTGAATGAGCCCTAGGACAGGGGTCTACAAAAATTAAATCCAATTTTTTAACTTGATACTTAAGCTCACTATTCCTAACAAAAAACACATTCTTTAGTGGCATATTTTTCAATAAATATGATGAAATG
>VDFB02204711.1:34427-56868 GCA_007258455.2 Sequoia sempervirens | reverse complement strand
TTATTATGATAAGAACACTCATTGTCCTTCCAACTTTAAATATAATATGATGTGGATGGTAACTTTTAACAAAATATAAAAGTGTATATTGATATGTGATAAATGGAATATATATCCTAACAAGCTGCCCTCATACTAGACCTTTCACTTTTATACAATTATTGAGGATAAAGATTTAATATATGATTAATTTCTCTCTTAAATGGAGCTTAAGTGCAAACGCTTGAAAGCTTCCCGAATTTTTGTAGGGCAGTGTGAGAATACTCATTCACCACTTTGTTATTGAAATATCGATGCACTCCACTCCATCAATGAAGTGAACATATTTCTAACATTAAATGATGATGGACCGGCGTACACTTTATTCTCCCATTGGCTGGAAAAATCATTACACGCCATTCAGGAAATCCTAATCTTATTGCACACGGCCACCTCATTCCCAAATATTCGCACACCACACAGCACTGAAGAAATTTTAATCCAGCTGACTGCATTTATTTGATTGTTAATTCTGAAATGTTTTTGAAAAAAAATAGAAGAGATGATGATCATGTTTTTATGACTTAGTATACCGTAATTTTTAAAACTAACTTACTGTTATGGTCAATGGTGAGAAAAGCTATAAATATCTACGATAGCTTTGGATAGTTCAATATAAAATAAATTTAATTGTAAAAGGTTTATAAGTAATATGACTTTTTAATATTAATTATTTAGTAAGCATTAGAATGTTGTAATTTATATTGATGTTGATGGATAAATTTTATCTGTAGTTCGATTTATAAATTTCAATACTCAAGTTTAAATGAATCTTTATTTCATGTTTTTAGTCTTAAACTTTATTTAATTATTTATTCTTAAAAAATATTTATGTGAAATTTTATATCAAATTTTATATTACAACTTTTAGGTTGGTAGACTCTACCATCTTCTTTTTTCCTAAATTTATTTGTGCTCTTTAGACTAAACTTTCTTCTCCTTTCAAAACCACATACATGTATTACTTTCTCCTTTGGAATTCTTAATAATGTATATCAGATGACTCTCTATCTTTTACCAATATTTTGCATGATCACACTAAAATATTCTAGTTGATCCTAGATTGTAGCTCAATATTCACACTAAGGAATAATGATTGGAACCGACCCTCATATGCTCACAGATTTTTATAAAAAGTATTATAACATTGAGATACTTCAAAGTTCCCCATGATCCATTGATCTTCCCCTACCCCTTAGTGAGCATGAAGAATTGGTCCACATCAACATCATTCACACTTTAGATCATTTCTAAATTCTTCTTCATCATCCTTAGATCATCTAATTTTAGGTTATCATTTCCAATTACATTGATGTATTAATTTTTACATCATTTATCATGACTTTAGCCAACCTCTTTGAATCCAAAAAATTTACCATAGACAGATTCATTACACTACTACCAAATCTCTTATGAAATGAACTAGTCTTTCCTATAGGCCATTTATAAATCATATAGAAAACAATAATACATCAAACAAGGTGTATTCCAAATGCTAAAAATCTACCATTGTAGTGATTCTCTTTCTCTCAACCCAACAACTAGTCATCCTCATCTTAAGTATTCAAGCATTCTTGATATCTTTCAATTTTTCCTACATTTTCCCCTCCCAAACCCATTCTTAAAATTAATCCCTTTATTCCACTAAAACTCTAAATGCTCACATAGCACAAACTGCCTCAACCAAAAATTAAAATTGATATTAAAACTAAAATTCTTTCTCCCATTCCATTGAAATATTAGAACATAATTAAACTCAGTCTTAAAAAAATCAAACACCTAATTGAAATCTCCTAACACTAAATATCAACCTTATTTAACTACTACTACACCTATTTTACACCAATCATCATTTTTGAAAATGAGGCCAAACCTAGGTATGTAGAGGTTCCAAATCCAAAATGAATAATTGGCCTCTTTCAACAACCTTTGCCTCAATTCTTGATATCCATTGCCAAGTTGCCACCTCTTGATATGAATTTTTAATGACTCATTTTGGAAACATTTGATTTGGATTATTTTAAGGAAGACCAAGAACACACTAAGAGATCATCAAATAGTCCTCTTGTCTTATGAGATCAATGTATATGTTCCCCTTTTTATTATATTCATATCTACATGAATAATTCAAATGTAACTTTATTTGTGTACTTTATATTAAGGGTTTATAAATGAAATATAATTACTAATTACACATTTCCCATGTTTCACTCATTATACTTGGTTCTTTCATATGCTTTGGATATGGTGCAAAGTTATCATAGTGCCTTAAACACACACTTATTATGCTGAAAAAAAATGTACCGCATCTTGATTTATTGTTTACAATTTACTAGATTCTTTGCATTTATATTTTATAGTTGTGCTTTGTTATTATAAATTAGGGAAAATAGAAAGTATTATATTGCTTTGAATCCAATCCAATAATGAATTAAAAACATAATTTATTTTGTGGTGTAGTTATTAAATTTTGTTATGTTGTATCTTTGTCCCTTCATGCTTTTCCTATGAATTTTGTGTAGTCAAAGATTTATAGAGTCCACTAATACACTCTCACCATGTTGATAAAAAATGTAGGAATCTATTGTTTTTCATTTAGGATTTCTTCCTATTTACTTGTTCCACAAATGATGTTCTCCCCACCATTTATCATGATTTTTTTCTTACATTTGTGTTTTCTACTTGTGTTATATTTATTGCACTTTTCACCTTTTTTCATTGTTGTCACCATTTACTCATTAGTTTTTCTTATAAAACATTAAAATTTCAAAAACTCACTTGTTATATGCTATTTATCCAAATATTTACATGTTAAATCCTTTTTTCAAATATTTTAATATGATTTTTCATACTTATAAATGTACTACAACCTCACCACTCATTTTTGTAAATAAATTATATTCCTCTTATTTTATTTTGTATAACAAATCATAACACAACTTATTATGTAATAAGTTTCATATGTCACCATATTCTTTTATATACAAAATTTAAAAAACATACTTCATTTTTTATAAAATTTGTTGTTATATAGCTTTTTTATGATAAATTAACTTGAAAATAACATTAAATAAATACATCACATCCCACCCACATTCTTAAATATAATTTTATTAATATATTTTAATTAAATACAATTGATATAAACTGAAAATATAAAATTTTAATTATTTTTTATAACTATAAATATATATTTTATTCCATTTTATTATTGTGGTTATAAAAAAATTTAAGGTTTTATAGTATTTTATTGATATATATATAAGATTTTTTCTTCATAGGAGAAGATTCTCATCAATTTGAAGTATTTAAGAGATAATAATAAAAAATAAGTAGTAGGGTGACCCTTTGTTGAAATGGTGGGGCTTCTTTCCTATAGTGCCAACAACCAAGGTTCAAACCTCATAGGGTCACTCTCTACCGCGTCAACAATTGAGACCCTGGTGGGGGAGGCTCCTTGGTGAACTGGTGGGGCTTCTTGCCTGTAGTGCCAACAACCAAGGCCCAAACCTTAATATCGCTTAAATTTTTAAAGGGTGACCCTTTGGTGAAATGGTGGTGCTTCTTGCTGTAGTGCCAACAACCAAGGCCCAAACCTTAATATCACTTAAATTTTTTAAAAAAAAATTAAATATGTAAGAGGGAAGGTTGGGAAGCGAAAATGTGCAGAGGAGGGTCGAGTAACTGTGAGGAGGTGAAGTAGGGTGATTCGGCATAGGCTGGAGTAGGGAAAGAAAAATTTCACTAAGGAGATGAAGTGGAGAGGGCAAGCGAAGCGGAGCAGACTCTGGATCATACACCACTGTGGGTCTTCGAAGGAAAAAGATGGAGAGACAAATGTCATATGGAATATCACCCACAGGGTGAATCAGGGAAGATGGAGGGAAGGCCAGTCAGAATGTGTCACGATACTCCAAAAACTCCTGTGGAAAATTGGGCCCCTTGGCCAAGACATATTCAATTCAGAGGGAAAAAAATTCTCGGAAGGATGGATAATCTGGCATGGGGGAATTTGAGGGGCAGAAGAATTAGGCACGAGCAACCAGATCAAAGGCTCGGGAAAGAGTGGAAAGCTGAGGAAAGGGGCAATTCCAACACACCAAATTGAGGCCACTATTGAGATCGAGATCTTAGAAATAAAGCGACATGGAGATCCTTAAAGAATTTTCCTTCATTTGTCGATTCATTGAGGTTCACGATAGAGCATCAATTAAGCTTTGGATTAAGGAGAGTTAGAAGACGAAGGTTTTGTTACAGTTTCTACCAAAGGGTTTCTTCCTAATTATTTTTGCCGATGAGAAAACCAAAGCGAAAGTGACAGAAGAAGAGATTTGGTTCATGGAAGAAATGCCTCTGTACATGCAGCCATGGAATCTGAATTTTGATCCAGTCAAAGCACAACATTATGATCATCCTGTTTGGGTTAGACTATACAACCTCCCAATAGAATATTGGGCAGGTAATTTCCTTGAGAAAATTGGACGCTTGTTGGGCATTCTAATGGAAATTAACACAAACATTCTAGATGGTGACATGTACAAATATGCCAAATTGAATATTACGATGATTGATACCATTCCCAGTAACATCTTGTTGTTGGCCAATGGGGAACAATGAAGGTAGGGAATTGAAATTGAAGAAACAAGGCATTTTTGTCTTGTTTGTGGTTCGTGTAGTCATGGCTCCATAGATTGCACTAAAGATTCAGTGGAGAGAAGCAAAAATCCAACTTCGGGTGTTACCCCTCCTGATGACACTGTGTTCCAACATTGTAGTTCCAATAATAGGACGTCACATGTAGGAGGGAATGAGCTCCTAACCAAGACCTCGACAGGATCGGCTAGATGCCCAAAGTCTACACTCAATAGTAAGGGTGGGGTAGATTCAAATCATGTGAAGGAAAGAGATAAGGAAGAGGTAGGCATTGGAGGTGAGACTGCTTCCAGGGAAAGTGTTGATTTGGACTCAAATCCTGACATAGAGGATGAGTTGGATGTAATCTATGATAGGTGTATTTCCCAGTCTGCATTTAAACACATGGGTCTGCACAAGATCGACACTTCAGGCAATACCCGCGGTCGGAAATCCTACAAACAACTTCGGGAGGAAGAACCGACTACCAAGAAATACACAAGCATTACCAAGTTTTTGAGTACCAAGGGAGGAAAATCCTCCCTTGGGAAACAATGAGGATTACAACCTGGAATGTTAGGGGCCTAAAGGCCCTTGGCAAATGATGCCTAGTAGGCGTCAATACAAAAATGTACAAGCTATATAATTCTGCTACAAGAAACTAAGCTGGCAGGAGAGGAATGTTCACAATTTTTGAGATACTGTCGATCTTGGGATGGCTATTTTGAGAGCGTTTATGGTTTTGCGGGGGGCCTAGGTATTCTTTGGAAAATGGTAGATTTTTCGGTGGAAATTATCATTTCCCCTGCAAGATGGATGGCAGCGAAAGTCTTTGATCTAGGCCTAAACTGCGGTTTTCTACTTATCAATGTATATGGCCCCATTAAAACAAAGGAAAAGTAATTGGTTTGGAGTTAAATTCTGGAGTTTGTTCATCTTTTTCCCAAGGAAAGAATAATAGTTGGCGGAGACTTTAATGCAATCCTAGATTTGTCTAAAAAAAGAGGTGGAGTCAGAAGCATCTCACAAACAGTACTAGACTTTAGAGCCTTTGTGGCGGAAGCAAGGTTGATGGATTGCCCCACAAATAATGGTAGCTTCACCTGGACCAACCATCGGGAAAACTTTACTACCATAGCTGAGAAACTTGACCGGTTCCTGGTCTCACCATCATGGTTCAATTTTGGCTGGTGCGTGAGTGCTTGCATCTATCCTAACTCAATCTCTGATCATTTTCCTATGGATTTGACAATAACCAATGGGTGTGATAGAGTGAAAATGAGCTTTAAATTCTAGAACATGTGGTGGCGAGACCCAAGCCTTCTGGAGCTATTAGAGACGTAGTCGAAGGAAATAAGGGTGGGAGGCTCCATAAGCTTCATAATGACAAAAAAATTGCAGGCATTAAAGCAGAAGCTCAAAATTTGGAATAAAGAGAAGTTCTAGAACATCTTTGTTGAAAAGGATAATGTGGAAGCCGAGCTAGAGACACTCAATGAAAAGGTGATAGTGTTCGGCATGCGAAATGAAGAATTTATAAAAGAAGTTGAATTAAAAAGGAAACTTGTTGAGATTCTGAAAAGAGAAGAGATTTACTGGAAGGATAAATCAAGGGAGGTTTGGCTAAGCGAAGGTGATGCCAACTCCAAATTCTTTCATGCCTCAGTCTTGGCAAAGAGAGCGAGCAATAAAATAGAGGAAATCATTACAAGCAATGGTCAGAGTGTCAGGGGTTTGGCTGAGGTAGGCAAGGCTACAGTAGAGTTCTTCTCCAACCTTTTGGGGGAACAAGTGTCTCATTGGGGCTAGGTGGACTATCTTGATTTGATCAATTCCAAGGTTAGTGAAGCCGACAATGTGAGGTTGTGTGATAAGATTTCAAAGGATGAAGTTTGAGCTGCACTCTTCCAGATGCATCCTGACAAGGCGCTCGGCCCTAATGGTTTTATGACCAGTTTCATCCAAAATTGTTGGGATTTTCTAGGTGAGGATCTTTGGAAACTTGTAGAGGACTTTAGGAAAACTATGAGATTCGTTAAAGATCTAAACAATACGATTATTGCTTTGATTCTGAAAAAAGTTAAGTGTTCCTCTTTTAGCAACTATAGGCCTATCTCATTATGCAATACCATCTATAAAATCATTGTGAAAGTACTAGCCAACAGGCATAAATTATTGCTGGGGAAGATCATTTTAGTGGAACAAAACGGTTTTGTACTGGGGAGAGAGATAACAAATAGAATTTTACTTGTTTTGGAGGTTGTCCACACCCTTAGCACAAACAAGCAGGCCAGAATGATTTTAAAACTTGATGTAACTAAGGCTTATGACAAGGTGTGTTGGTCATTCCTCATGGAGATCATGAAAAGAATAGGATTTTGCAGTCATTGGTGCAACTTGGTGTATCAGTGTATCTCCTCTGTACGGTTTCTTGTTGCTGTAAATAGTTCACTACACGGCTTCTTCCAGGCTACTAATGGACTTAGGCAAGGTGACCCCATTTCACCTTTCCTTTTTGTCATTATGGTTGAATCCCTTGGTTATGCGATTAATAATAGACGCCAGAGTCAGGATTAGAGAGGTGTACAAGTTGCACCAAACATGGCCCCAGTCACCCATACACAATTTGTAGATGACACCACTCTTCTAGGCAAAGAAAGTATGAGAGAAGCCAGATGCATCAATCGGGTACTCAAGGAATATGAAATGCAATCAGGTCAATAGATGAATAAGGAAAATTTGTGTGTTTACTTCTTTACTACCAAACCACAAATGCAGTAGGCTATTTCTGCTATTATTGGAGTTAAGAAAGGGAAACTACCGTTCAAATATCTTGGCACACAAATCTTTGAAGGAGTCTGTAGAGAGAAGCACTAGGGTGAGGTGGTTGAAAATTGCAGAAATAAAGCTATGGCATGGAAGAACAACTGGCTTTCAATGGCAGGGAGGATAACTATGGCTAAGGTTGTTCTTTCGGCAATTCCAATTTATGTAATGTCCTATCTAGAAATCCCTAGGAAGACAATGAATGATTTGGAAAAAATATTAAAGAATTTTTTATGGAAGGGGTCGAAAACAGTGAAGAAGATTCATCTCCTAGGATGGGATGAGGTCTGTAAATCGAAAGTCGATGGTGGGGTTGGCCTGCGTAAGCTGCACCTTCAAAACAATGCATTAGGGGCCAAACTAATCTAGAAAATGTATAAAAACCTCGAAAGATTGTGGTGTCAAATCATGCGGAGGAAGTACTTAGACAACCTTGATCCAACTAGAATCTTAACAGTTGTGAATCTTGTTAGTGGTTCGGTGCCATGGCGTTACATTTCAAATTGTCGCTCCCTAATTACAAGTCACCTATCTTGGCAGGTCAAGAATGGGCAGAAGGCACTGTTTTGGTTAGATTCATGGAACGGCTACAAAAGCTTGGCAGAGATCTTTGACCTAGACCAATTTATTGATAGCTTGCAGTCATCCTATGGCTCCACTATGGAAAATTACATTCAGAGGGAGAGTGTACAGGTTGACAGAACCTTCAAGTGGATTAACTTTACTTCACTTTCAATTCCACATGAGCTGGCAGTTGCAGTGAGAGGGGAATTTGAGAATAGATTGTTAAAATTGAGTAATCGGGAAGACACGATAATATGGTGTGGTGCGGCCTCTAGTAATTATTCAGCCAAAATGGGCTATCAAATCCAATCAATGCAAGCTAAGGATAAGTCATGGATGGAAAGACTCTGTTGGAAGAAGGAAATTTTTCCTAAGGCCGGGGCATTCCTTTGGGTGGCACTCCACGGGCGCTGCTTGATGGCTGAAAGATTGAAAAGAATTGGAACCGTTGGACCGACTAGATGTATCCTCTACAAGCGTGCGGAAGAAAATGTGGACCATCTACTCTTATATTGCCCAGTTGCTGCCTCATGTTGGGATTGGTTGCAAGCTTCCTTTAACTTTTCAGGACCAAGACAAAATAAGCTATGGGACTTTCTTTCTAATTGGTCGAGAATGGATAATGGTGGCTATTGGAAAGGGATATGGACTTTGGCCCCCTCCTTGCTAGTGTGGCATTTGTGGAAAGAAAGGAATCGATGCATTTTCAAGGAGAAAGCCTTAAATTGAGAGCAACTAATTGCCAAAATTCAAAATGTTATTATTGAAACTGCCAATAATAGAATCAATGTCACTTCCAAAATGTCATTTTCAAGATGGAATGAAGAAATTCAAAAATTGTAGCCTAAACTCAGAATTTGAAGGCCTCCTCTAATAGCGAACTAAAATCAATAGGAAGGATATCCATTGGAGTTTCCTTGTTCGGCTTAAATGGAAATTGAACTTTGATTGGGCCACAAAGGGTAATCCCAGAGACGCCAAGGCTAGTTAGGGATGCAAGTGGAGGCTGTATGTGGGCAGCCTCGAAGAAGCTCAGGGTTTGTTCTAATAAATAATAAGTAGTAAAATGAAAAGATGATTATTGAGAGCATAAGATAAAGTGAGTTCTCCTTTCCTCCCATTTTCCACAAATTTCTTCCATCAATGAATTGATAACACTTTTCACTTTCCCTATTTTTTTTTCTATGGGGTACTTTGTTATTTGTGAATGAAGTAAAATGAAAAACACTTCCCACTTTCCCCACTTTTTCTTGATTGTGTGAAAAATCATTACCTTCAGAATGTAGACTTTATCATTCCCTTGCTTTCCAAAAGAGACACAAAATAAAATTGATGGTGAATATTTAATATATAGTTTAATGCACATTTTAGTAAATAAATACATCACATAAAATAAAGAATAGAAGAAAAAATGCAAACATGTCAAACCACTAAAAAAATTGGTCTTTATTATTTATTTTTACTAACTAAAAATAAAAAAAATATTAAAGATGAATTTTTATTTTTTGATAACATTGTGTGTTAGATTTGTCCATTGAATAACATGCACATTTATGCAAAAAAATAGTCCCATTAAACTATTACATCGGACTGTGCTTGTAATCCAAAATGTCAAATAACTATTGAATCCAACTTTTTCTTTTATTTCTCTCTACTAGTAATTTTTTTCTTATATTTTCCATTCTTCTTCTACTTCTTATCATTCGAATGTAGAATATCTTTCAGTTTTCAATTATTATCTTTCTTAAGACTCCAAAACCACGTATTAAAATCATTCTTTTTGTAATTTGATTAGGGATTCTACTCTCCTCATCATTAGCACATGGTTTCTTTTAATCTCATAGGTACTTCTTTAGTTTCCCCCATCTTTACTTTCCTTAGTAGTCTCTCTTTTTATTATATTACTTTTTCCTTCAAATAATAACTTTGAGGATCATATTCCTCCTCAAATAGGCATGTTGTTTCACCTGCAAGTCCTTAGATTATAAATTAGTAAATTACATGCATTCATTCTCTCTACTCTAGTTGATTGTCATTCTTTGAAATAAATCAAACTATCTTACAAAAAATTTACTACAAAAATTCCCTCTAATATTTGCCTTCTTTCATTTTTAGAATATGTTTATTTGGGAACATAATAAAAATAACAATTACAACCTCCCAAGGAAATAGGATATGCTTAACTTAATTAGAGCTTCTTAAAAAAATTGAAGGTGGTATTATTGTTCAATTAGGTATTGAAATTCATACAAACTAATTGGCATGCTTGATTCTAACAAACCTTTCTAGCCACACCTTTCCAAGATAATATTTTAGTTTAAAAAAAACTAGTTAAAAGACTAAATTATTTTTCCGTTTAATAGAATATAAAATTTACAACATAGATAAGAAGGTGAAATTATTTTGATAGTAGTTCCTATTGAACATAGGGTAAATAGGGTGTTCCACCTTTTTGGAGATGGAATTAAGGACCTATTTCACACTTTAGTTCACTAGAAAACCTAGATCCCTCAACCAAGTGACTCAAATGAGGGATGGTTAAAGTATTCCTATTGTAATTGGATGGGGAATCACAATTAAAAGAGGCTTCAAAGGATAAATGCAAACACTTATGCACAAAACCCTAGAAAATCGAAAGCATGCAATTAGATTGACAAATAGAATGAAACAAAAAAGTACCTAGAAAAATGATGGAGTCAACACTAGGTATGCAACTCTAAAAATATTCCTTTTGAAATGTGTTGGGACTAATACACTAGGTAGAGTAATTTAGTCCTACTACAAGGTTTCTAGGAAGAATCTGGAATGTTCTGGTGGCTGATCTGGATCTATAGAAAGCTGGAAACAAGGGTATACTAGGACTAATATACCTAGTTGTGCATATGAGTCCCACTCTTCCTTTCCAGAAACGTAGGATCTAAAATTATTCTCTTTTATCTACACTTCCTTCCTATGTCTTTAAAACATCACTTCCGGATTTGAACCTATGAAAAATCTGCAAAATAAAATATTGGGTTGATAAACTTATGGAGGGTTTTCCTTTGTCAAACCCCTAGTTTGGTAATTAAATCTTGAGAGAAAGTATAGATCTGAAATGTATATGTGTTTGAAATCTCCAATCTTAAGTTTGTCTAAGATTATGAGAGCTAAAATGTAATAAAACCTTAATCTAATGTGCTAGAATAGGATGCATAAATGAAACGTGAAAATGATGATGAATCACTTTGGGAGATCTCCAATCAGCCTAACAACCCATAAGAATGCATGTTCCTTCCTTTAGGTAGAAGGTAGAATGATAATGGAAGATGGAATCACTTATGAAACAAGTGATTAGGCTTGGTTCATTGGCTAGTTGCATCTCCCCAACCTAGAATCCATCATGATCCTCCATAGGCAACCATCATCAATCTTTGACAATTCTTGATCTTGAAATGAAACTAAAATTGAAGACCTGCAAAAGCACTATAATGTTGCGCTAAGACTTCAACTTTTCTTGCTCCTTGCTCTTGAATGCAAATGTTGGAATCTCTTGCTTACTTTCTTGCTTGTCTTGTTCTCTCTAGTTGAAAAAATGAATTTGAGACTTAGATTTTATAGTCATCCTATCTAATTTACCATTAATTAGATCCCAAATGGTGACATTTGCAATATTTGAATTAAAAACTTTAATTTCTCGCTCAAAACCCTAAAAAGGCCCCAAACAGGACTCATACGCCCAAGGTGGCTATGGGTCCCACCTTAGGTTTTCGAGGTGAGAGAATGTGAGGGGGTTGAAATATTAATTGTATTTATTGATTTTTTTAGGATTTCAATTGGAATAAGTCTTGGGATACACAATAAAGGGTCTTAGGGGCCTATTAATGATGATTTAAAGGGCATGAATGTAAGGATACTAAAATAAGTCCAAACTAAGTGTGAAATTGTACTATCTCCAAGAAGGGAGTACAAGTTTTGACACTACATTTATCCCCCACTTTAGCGCCCATATGACATTACGTGCATATGAAAGCTAAAGTACCTTGAAAAGTAAAATTTATCTCATACAAGGATACTCATATGGATTCATTTGTAAATATGGGAGAATGAAGCCCCCATTGTAGTTATCTACAAAACCGCAACATTAGGAACCACATCCTGCAAAAAAAAATTGTTAGTCGTTCAAAAATCCTCTTATCTAACTTCTTCAATAAATAAATTTTGAACATATATGTATGCCCCCTTGATTCCACTTTCTTTATTGACGTGGAATGAAGGTAGCAGTCTAATTGCATCGAATTGCATAAGTCATATCATAGAGTATTTGCAAGTACTATACCACATAGTGATAGACATAATTTGATGAGAGTGAGAGTGGAATTATGAATCCAATACAACAAATGGTTCCAAAAACGAAGTTCTCTAGCCCCCAATATGCTAATTTGAATGGCAAAGAACCTTTTACTTTAACATGTGAATAAACTAATTGAGGATATAAGAATAACAAGTTGGGTATTTTTGTAATCATTTTGTCTTTTACCTTTTTGCAATTTGACTTTGGTGGAGAGTGATTGACGATGCCAAGCATACAATCTTATGTTCCTTTTAGAATCAAGACCCTATGCGACGAGGTGGCGTGGAGTGAGCAACAACATACAATGAGTGGATTCTTCTCTACCTTTGCTTGGTTTTTATGCATTTACCTTATGTTTGTACGTATTTCTAGATTTAGGACACTGGGAGAAAAAGTTGCAAAGCATCCCTTTCTTTCACAAAGTGTCACACTTTTTTGAAAAGTGTCCCACTTATTCATAAAGTGTCCCACTTTGTTGCAAAGTGTCCTAAAAAGGAATAAAGTGTCTAGGACCCCTAGAAAAGTATCCTAGAGAAACATTTCCACACTTTTTGACTATTGATGTATAAATTTAAGATGTTTAGGATGCTTATAGGTGATATTTTTCTTATTAGGTTTCTCCTCGGTCCCAACAACATCTAGGAAAAAAGTTATTTTGTCACCTACTAGAGCTCATTACACAACTATTAGAGGAGGATGTAGAGGTCCATTATAGGATATAGGCATATATAATGGACCTATCTCATTCCACCTATGAGATAGAATGATACCATGCTTATGGAATTAGCAGAGAGATGTGATGCAAATACCTGTACTTTTCATCTACCCACCAATGTGATGACCATTACTCTGAAGGATGTGCATCACATTCTTCAACTTCCTATCTAAGGAAAGATTGTACATTTTAGAAAGGATTGATCTTATCAGGAGATGAGGGTAGACATTCAGTATTTCCTTAGAGGTCCAATTTAGGAGGAGGATAGTGGAGCCACATATTGAGCTAAGGTGGCTACTTCATGCATGATCACCACTCCTTAGGTGAATTATAATATTTACTACAACATTAGTACTAGTCCTCAAGTTCACCAAAGTGAACACAAGGGAAATAGAGTGTTCCACCTTTTCAATGATGGAATTGGACCTATTTCTCACTTTAGTTCATCAGGAACCCTAGATCCCTCAACCAAGTGACTCAATTGAAAAATAGTTGGAGGATTCCTATTGTAATTGGATAGGGGTTCACCATTGAAACAGGCTTCAAAGAAGAAATGCAAACAGTTATGCATAAAAACCTAAAAACTTGAAAGCGTGAAATCAAATTAACAAACAAAATGAAATCAAAAAGTACCTGGAAGAATGATGGAGTCAAAGCAAGGTATACAATTGTAAAATTAGCCTTCTGAGGTGCACTAGGACTGATATTCCAGGTAGGGTGATTTAGCCCTCCTACAAGGTTTTTGAGCAGAATCTAGAATCTTCTAGTAATTGATCTGGACCTATACAAAGTTGAAAAAAAGATATGCTTAGACTAATATGCCTAGTTGGGTGTATGAGTCCCACTCTTCCTTTCCAAAAAAGGAGGACTTGAAATTGTTCTCCTATCTCAGCACTTCCTTCCTATTTCTTTCAAACTTCACTTTCAGATCCAAACCTACAAAAAATATACAAACAAAAATATTGGTTTGATTGCTTATGGGGGGTTTTCCTTGGTAAAACCTCTCGTTTGGTAATTAAACCTTGATAGAAAGTATCAATCGGAAATGGAAATGTGTTTTAAAGTCCTAATCTTAAGTGTGTCTAATATTATGAGAGCTAAAATGCAATAAAACCTTACTCTAATGTGCTAGAATAGGATGCATAAATAAAACATGAAAATGATGATGACTCACTTTGGGAGATCTCCAAACACCCTAATAAGCCATAAGAATGCATGTACCTTCCTTTAGGTAGAAAGTGTAATGATAATGGAAGATTGAATCAATTAGGAAACAAGTCAGTGGGCTTGGTTAAATGGATAGTTGCATCTTCCCAACCTAGAATCCATTATGATCCTCCATAGGAAACCATCATCAATCTTTGGTAATGCTTGATCTTGAAATGAAAGTGAGCTTGAAGACCTACAAAAACACTATAATGCTACTCCAAGACTTCAAATTTTCTTGCTCCTTTCTCTTGAATGGAAATGTTGGAATCTCTTTCTTACTTGCTTTCTTGTATTGTTCTCTCTAGTTGAAAAAATGAATGTGAGACTTAGATTTTATAGGCATCCTATCTAATTAACCATTTATTAGATTGTGAATACTGACATTTGTGAAATTTAAATTAAAAAATTTAATTTCCCCTTCAAAAACCTAAAAAGGCCCCAAATGGGATTCATATGTCCAAGGTGGTGTATGGGTCCCACCTAGGGTGACCTATACGTCCAAGGTGATGTATGCATCCCACCCTATATTTTTAAGGTGAGAGAATGTCGGGGGGTTGAAATATTAATTGTAATTATTAAATTTGTTGTGATTTTAGTTGAAATAAGCCTTCAGATGCATAATAAAGGGTCTTAGGGGCTATTAATGATGATTCAAAGGGCATGGAATGCAAGGGTACTAAAATAAATCCAAACTAATTGTGAAATTGTACTATCTCCATGAAGAGAGTATAATTTTCATCACTACGCCTACCATGTTTAAGTCTAGATTCCATAATTAGTAGGTATGTAGAATGTATCACAATTGTAATTTGTGTCCATTGATTTTTTTAGTGGCTAATATTCACCAATTAGCTAATAGTGTAAATTTGTGAATCCATAATTGGCTAATAGTTTGAGCTATAATGTGACTTAAATTTCCACATTTTTACAAAAAAATATTATAGTCTTATTTAAATCGCCAAAGAATTTATTTTATTAAAATTTAACTCAAATTGTATACATGATTAGATCAAATTCACCTAAATTTTACAAATTATAATAGAAATCTATATTAATTTGCTAATAGTATATCATAATTATTAGTTGCTTTAGGATCATATTTGTAATCTTTAGTTACCATAATTAATTTATAATATAATCTAATGGCCCTTGTTGTATTCCATGAGGTAAATTACCATGATCTATAATGCTCATGGCCCAAATGATTTTGGGTCTCATGAGTATTATAGATTACTGAGTAAGTTTTATGTCATGGAGTACAACAAGGCTTAGATCAATGATCTTAAAGCAATTTCAAGCCCCATGAGAATTATAGATTGTGGGTATATTCTACATTGCAAAATACAATGATGGTCACCATATTATATTTTAGAACAATGGTAGCAAGTAAATATTATAGTCTACCTCTTAAACCCATTGATAATTTCCACCCTCAGGCCCCTAATTTTCCATGAGAATTATATTTAGATTGGATGGATTTTCCATCATAATTAATGCATTTTCCTATTAGTTTTCAAGATTTTCCAAATTTTCTTACAAAATTTTAGTGATGTAAAAGAAATTGCTAATAAAATGAATAGTTTTTTCAAAAAAAGGAAAGATTCGCAATAGAAGTTAATATTTTTTCCTAAAAAATGAAAGATTCACTAGGATTTTATATCTTTTTTTGAGGGGGTTTCTTAGATTTATCACTATTTGTGTGGTATTGTAATACTTTAACATTTATATCAAGACCAAGGAAAATTATGGTTGTATTCTTTTAAAGATGATGAAACTCCATCAAACAAAAAAGATGTGACCAAGCATGTAGAAGTTGTATAATGCACAAAAAGCTAGAATTTTAATCTATAATTTATACCTAGTAATTGTAGAATTTTTAAAAAATATATAGGAAGTACATTGACCAAATAAAAGCAGGAATTTATAATGTGTACACTTTTAAATGTTTTATAAATATGACATATACCGTAGAAAAAATGCATTTCTTATATATTGGGGTATGTGTAGGATCATGATGGACAAAAAAGTGGCAATATGATGGGTATGTGGCTACGACTTTTTTTTTTTACCCAAAATTGATGAAACGAAAAGGGTTTTGAAAGAAGATTCTCAGCTTTCCACCAATATAAATTATGCTTTACTTTGAATTTAATAAGTAATATTATTCATTCTCTATTCAAATTATGACTAAAGTCCTTATTGATAGGCTGATTGAAAAACATCTATAGCTTTCAAATGGTATCATATTTTTTGAATTTGAAACATCCGTCACATTCTATGCTATACTATAAGTTAAAAAAATAAAAATAAGAATTCCATGAAGTTTTGACCAACAAGGTGGTTAGACATATATGAGTTTTTATATTTTTTAAAACTTGTAATAAAAATTCAAATTAATTATTTAGTTGGAAAAAATACAAAAATATGTATCACATTGGGACATGAGTCCTCTACTTATATCTAAAATATTATAAAAAAAATATTATCATTTTATTGTGGTTAGGTTGGTGAGACAGACACCTACTTCTTATTTTTTCCTTGAAATTTAAGTACTACTACATTGAAATTTCAAATTTTTACCAAATAGATTTAAAAAAAAACCTAGTAGTTTAGAAACTACATTAAATTTGCTACAGATTCTATTCTTACATATTTTGAAATAATATAGATAGCTTATTCAAAATTTTCACGTCAAGTTTCCTAACTCTAATTTTTCTAAATTTTTGCCACTTAAGGGCATGTTTTTTCCATGATGATCATGTACATACCCATTGGTAAGTCAAGTATTTTTTGTTCGTTGAGATTAGCATATCCTTTTACTTGAAGGTGTATGATAAAATAAAGATGTCTTTCCCAATAATAAATGTGTATTGTCCAATAATTGAACTCTTATTCTTGTGGATGCTAGCAAATTTTCTACCATAATATTTCACTCATTTTTATAATTTTCCTTTCATGGCAATCGATATTGGTAAACTATAGTCTATTCATTACCGCATTGTGTCTTAAATAGATACATCAACATGATATATATGAATATAGAATATATGTTTGGACATAAATCCATGATCAACATAACATGAATATTTGGATAAAAGTTTCCCTTGTATGTATAAATTAAACAAACTAAAGGAAGAATATTTACTTTAATGAGGGGCATTGATTGTATAATTTTTGTTAGTCGCGAAGGGTTCTTGATCTAACTAATTCATTTCTAGCTAGTTCTCACTTAGATTATCTTCACAGCAGCTTGCCTTTACATAGGGATAAGATTGTTGTCCTTAATGACACAGTTGTGCATCTCATAGGATGACAACAATTGTTATAATCTAGTTACATCCTATCTCCACCTTGGCCTATATAACTAAGGAATTTCCTTTGTAATGTTAATTCTCAAGCTCACAGTGGCTTTGCATTCTCTTGAGAGGAATACAATTTATTCTTTCTCATCTCTTATTTCTATATTTTCTTTCCTTTAGTCATTTGTATCTTGGGTAGGCTATTTAAGAAATCTCACATGGTATCAGAGCAAGAATAAGTTATGGGTTAGAAATATTTTAGGAAATATGAGAGTGTAGAGATTTTTCTTTCAAAACACTAAGTATACTTTTCTCTTGCATCCTTCGATTATCTAGAAAATAAGAAAAGTGTGGAGAAAATATCATTTTTTGGGGGGTTCATACATTGACTTGCCTATTGTAGGTTTTCTAAGGCTTTCTAGAGAAATTTTGAGATCAGTATTGAGTCCAGACTACCTAAGAAAGTCAGATCTACACTTTATTTTGTATGAATCAAGCATTAGAGGCCAGATCTGCAATAATTTGAAGTGGGAGGTTCATTGCGATTTCCAACAAGGAACCATCATTTCAGAGCATTTTGGGTCAAATTAGACCCTTCCATCATGCTTAGAAGGCTTGAAAACCTTAGAATTGACTATCAAAATGTCAATCTTAGACAAAGTTACGATAAAGGGAAAAAATTGTCTAGGGAGCCATTTTAAGCCCCATGAAAAACCAATTTAAAATAATATTTTTTTAATTTAAAATAAAAGTACTTCTTTATTTTTTAAAATAAAAATATTTCCTTTTAGTTTTCTAGCAACTTTCTTTCGGTTTAAAAGATATATATTTTTGGTTTTTAAAATAAAAATTTCACAAAAATATATATTTGAAAAAATATATTATTTTCTGATTTTAAAAATAATAAAATACATAATTTTAGATACAAAAATAAAATTAAAAAAAAAAGAGTGAAAATTAAAAACTTAAATAAATATATATTGTTGGTACAAAGACCTGTACAATTTTTTATACAAGTCTTGTACTTGCATAAGGCAACGCACCTCTCTAAGGATGGTGACTACTTAATTTTAGTCGACATGTTCTCCTAAGCTACGTGTACCAAAAAAAGATTCCCTACACATCCCCCTAGCTCTTCGACCTTTGTGCCTTTGTAGGTATGCTCAACCTTTGAGCCTTTACACTTTTTATAATATTTTTTCTCTTCTAATATTTTTTTAATGTTTAAGAAAATATAATATTTTTTGAATTCCACCAAAAATATTTTGTCAATATTTTTAATATTTTTTATTAAAAATAGAAATTTCAAATCCACCAACAAATTTAGCAAAGTCATCAAATTTAGTGATAAATTTAGTGATTTTTAAATTTCGCACATAGCTAAAATTGGTAGTAGTTCCACTAAATTTGGTATAACATTTTAGAAAAATCACACCCCTCTTCATTGCTAAGTTGATTTCTGAAAGTCCACTTTGAAAGATCATAACTCAGGCTCCCAACCTCCAATTTCAGTGCAATATTTTTATTTGCGCTAATTTTCATAGTCTATGTTGGCAAAGATGTTTCCAATTTCAGCTTGGATAAGTTTTCAAAAATTCCTGATTCTTAGAGACATCTCATCATTCTCATTTACCAACTTCAAAGCGGCATATATTTTGCATACAACCTCAATTCAAATTATTTTTTCAAAGTGCATGATATTTTTGTGTACATTGCAACACTACTAATTATTTCATATGAAATTGTACCAAAATTTTACTTTCAACATATGGCCATTTCTTGAGGATTCATAAAGCATTGAAGTCCATAAATCTGTAACTACAATAAATATAAAGTGCCAAATCATTTTTATCTGGGGGGTTATTTGATTGAGTGAAGAAGGGGGTCTCATGTTGTATTTGTTCTTGTACATCTCTTCTACTTTGTGTTCTACTTTTCCTTCACCATGGGTACATTTAAGTTTCCATTGCTAACACCATACAACTACAACACCTGGCATCAAAATGCATGGAATTCCTTAATGCAACTAGGATTTACACCTTATGTTGAGAAGAAGGTAACTGGACCCACAAATGATAAGGAAAAACTACTTTGGATGTTTGAACATACAAAAGCTCTTGGTTGTCTAAGGAGTTTAGTTTCTCTTAATATAATGTTTCAAATTGAAGAATGTAAATATTCACATGATGCATGGAACTATGGAACCCCAATCCTAGACTTGCACGGCAGAAACAAACACATAATTAGATCAAATGAAAGTTGGAATCAAGATTCCCCATGAAATTCATTTGCAAAGCTCCAATAGGAAAAAAATGAAGAAAATGAACCAAGAAAGCAATGAAATCCTATTTTAAGATGCAAAAACTCAATCTCATGGGGGATTTGGAGCCAATTTGATGTGGAAATTGGCCCTTTCCCAACTCATATGCAAGCTTGTGATGATTTTATGAAGGTTGATCCACTTGATGGTTGATTCAAGTGAGCTCCATGATGAAAAATCTGCATAACCTAGCTAAGACCCTGATAAAATTGAAGAAAATAGATATGCTTGAGGATGAAATTGAGTATAGTAGACTTGCTCAAATTATGGATGATTAAAATGAGGAGAAAAACCTCTTATTTATAGAAATACAAGATGGAGGGATGAAAAAAATGAAGCAATGTGGGATCACTCAACATCCAATGGGAAAGTGCCACTTGTCAAGATGCGAATGGGAAAAGGATGTGCACATTTTGATGAATGTGCCCATAAATGCAATTAGGTGAATTTTCAAAATAGTGAAATGACAAGTTTGAAGGGGATGAGAATGAATTAAATGCCACTTGGCTCAATGCACAAGGACATGCAGAGAATAGATGTCTTGTTGGAGGACAAATCCACTTGGAGGGATTTTCAAACTTGGAGGAATAATTTACCTAAAGATGCCAAAGTTGAGAGAAAATAGAGGTTTGTAAATTATTTAAATGTATTTTCATGTGCAAGTGGAAAAAGCTAGAGTATGGAATGGATTAGAGTTAAGCATTAGTGGGATTTGATTGATGCAAAGATGATGTTGGCGATTTGAAAATTTTGACTTAGATTTTAGGATTTAAATAAATCAAAGTTGAGAGGGAAATGATTTAGACTTAGTTAAATAAAGATTTTGATTTATTTAACTAGAGGGTATGATGCTAGATTAAATCAAAGAAGGTTTAATTTATCTAATTTAATAAGATGACTTTAGAGATTTAATAAAATAAAATGAATTATTTAATCAAAATAGACACAAGGGGATTAATGAAATAAAATTATTTATTTAATTAATGAGAAATAACAACTTAACTAGATAAAAATTATTTAATTAAGAGGAAAATTGATGAATTTAATCAAATAAGGGTTATTCGATTAAATGGTTAGACAGAGGGATGATTCAAGATGAAGTGATGTTAGTTAAATTGGGATTAGGTTTATAACGCAAATTAGTACATTTTATGTATCTAAATTTTTCCCCTCTTTGAAGCGATGCACTTGTTGTGTTGGTTCAAAGAATAAACATGTCTTGATCAAAGAGCCAAAAAATTTCCAATTTCCAAATTTCCCTAATCTTGCCTAAGCGGAGGAAGCTTATCTTTGCTATCTGCCTTGAGAGATCGGATAGAAATTTCAACTTTTGGGTGATCTTCGAAAAAAAAGAACAAAGGTGCTTTCATGAGGTCGAGAAAATACGAAAAGGTCAAAAAGAAACATGCAAAATGATACCAAAACAGCGAACAAAATGACTGGGAGGAATATTAAAACTAAGCATAATCTAGCTAAATAGGGTAAAACAAACCTAACTTTTAGGCTTAATATAGGCCTTGGTGGGCCACTTCAATTCATTTGTACACATATCCCATAGAGATTTTACCCTAGAGCCACGAGCACACTAATTCAGGTGATTTGGTATCACAACACATTTTAGATCGAGTACGAGTGTACCAGAGGCATGCAGGTGCAGGACCTCCAGTGAGTGATCCAAACTTGATCTCTTTTTTCGTGTTTAGGTGCATTTATTAGGCCTAGAAAGCTAGTTTAGGTCTAGCAGTGCAATATAGCGTTGCTACAAACTCAATTTCAACACCGTGTGGCCTCAAACTGCATCGTATATCCATGTAGCACCGCAATAGTGGAGTTTGCAATTTAGGGTTTTAGGTTAAAGTGTGTCACATATGCGCAGAGTGTCGCACGGTCCTGTTTGAAGTTTAGGTTTAGGGGTCAAATTGGGTCATGGATAGACTGTACTGCAGTGGCAGAGTTTGACGGTTCAAACTCCTCCAGCAGCATAGTTTGAAACTTTCAAACTATATGCGCCTTTACAAATAATTGATGCATATGTTGTTCAATGGAAAAAAAGCTCGATTGGGAAAGGATTTTTTCATGAAACTTGACATTGTGACTTTGCTGATGCAGGAGGTGGCCGAGATACTACACTCATGAGAGCACATGATCCCATTTTTATTTCACATTCTAGAGCGGATGCACGAGCGATTACAAGAGCACCTAGGAGCTCTAGGATTATGGTACATTGCCTACACTCGGCCAATCCACACTCACTTGGGTATGATGACTGCACTGGCCGAGCGATAGCACATCGAGACATCATCTTTCCATTTTCCCACTAGTGAGGTGACAATCACTTTGGAGGACATTTGGCGCATTCTGAGGCTACCGATCCACAAAGAGTGAGTCATCTATGATGTGATGGGCTTCTATCAGATTGTTTTCATAGAGGGCCAGATTGAGCTGGAGCAATATAGGCTCACTATTTCACCATTCAGATTAGTGGTGGTAGCCATTATCTTAGGACT
>VDFB02204711.1:0-26903 GCA_007258455.2 Sequoia sempervirens | reverse complement strand
ATTGAGCCCTTTCTCCTTCATCTTGTTTGTTTCTTTTCTCTCTTTTGGAGAGGAGTTTTGTTAAACCATATTTTCTCCTTTTCTCTATTTATGAGAGATTGCATTTGCATTGTAAATGGGTACCTAACATGCTCTCATAGTTGGGACCCATCTTTATGTCTTTTGCATAATAATCTTCTCCCTAAGTTGCACTTAAGAGGGAATTTTGGTGTGAATAAATGTATTGTACCTAATTAATTTCATTACTAGGGACATAGGGGACATATTCACATGTTAAGTTTACTTAGGATTAAAATATTCCTTCTAGAAGTCTTAGATTTAATATCTAGATCTTATATTTATAGCATTTAATGCTTGTGTTCTAGGTAGTTGAGCTAGTTGTCTCATGTAATGGGATTAGGAATTTTCATGATCTTGTATAATCCTTCATATCACCTTGCCTATATTAGTAAGGCCTCCCATGTACATTTGTAATCAATATTATATTCATAATACAACAAGTTATTCTTATCATTTTCTCTCTTGTGGAATATATTGTAGTCGAGAAACTATTCTTGGGGTTGTTGAGGAGTCACCATTAACTCCTACAGGTTGCATATTTGAAATGAGTTGAAGGAATATTTAGGACTATTTTTTTATTAATGCACTCAAACCCTCCAAGTTTTCAAGTCATGGAATCTATATTTTCTCATCAATAGATGAAGTTTTGACAACTCATAGAAGACAAAAGCTATAGGTCAAGGGCCTTAGGCCTATGTTTTCAATTTCCAAAAGAAACGAGGATAGTCTAGGGTGTAATGTGCCCTAGAAAAGCTAATTCTCCATCAAATTGAAGTCCTATGTTCCTCTGTGTTTACCCTCTTTATTTCTAGATCTAAGTTTTGTCTTTTTTCCAATTAGTATATCAAATATCATAATAGAATGTGGCATTTTCATTTTTTTCATAATTAGATCATTGTATTTTTGAAATCAATCATCACACACATCCACAAACCCACACACATATAGTCCTAAGCATTGGATTAAATCTCTCATCCACTATTATGGCTCCCTTGAATAGGTTTTTAGCCAAGTGGCTCTTCAGGTCATCTTTAATCCAATTGAAAATAATTGGGAAGAGGGTGTTCATCCTTTTCAAAATCAAACATTTTGGTAAACCTGACTATTTCAAGGACTTTAGCACCTCTAAATTTTGAAGGATACCATTTCAAACCTGAATTTGATCTTAGCGTGTTTTGCATTCATCATTAGTGCATACATAGTGTTCATAAAAAGCATAGAAAATATTAAAAATTGCATTGCATTTTGCATCTAGGGTTAAATTTAGTCACTTCAAAATAGGATTAGTTCATGTTTTCATTGATATTTTTGTCTTAAGTCATATTGTTAAAATATGAAAGTGTTCAAAATATTTATTTAGGCATTTACATATAGTGAAAAAGTAAAAAAAATTACATTTCCAATTGTATTCATTGGTTGAGAATTTGGAAAATTGCTTGCATAAACATATTTTATATCACAAAACCACAATTTTTTTAAATTCTAGAAAATTATTTCCTATCAGGCGTGCACAATTACAGAACAAGACACTTAAATATTGTATAACACATCTAAACTTCGAATTCAGTGAAATTTTTTTACCAGTCTATGGCATACTATGCCCCAAACTAGTCAAATTTAGCTCAAATTTGGATCATAAGTCTATTTATGCACATCTATGTGGTTTTTACTTTTGATTTTACATTTTTTCTTATTTCCTATGTCTAGTAGGTTTACCTATGTGTTTTGAAACTTAAATGAGCATCCTACAACTAATACCCTTGTGTGATGTATTTTTAGGCTTATGGCATCCTACACTGTAACTACATCCATTGTGAATCATGAGTCCTCTAACTCTTTCACACAAGGTATGTCTTCAACCCAATCCATTTTTTATTCTATTCCTTACCACACATTACCATGACCACCTTACAAACTAATATTTATGTGGACTTAGAGATTGCTATTTCCCATGTGGCTAAAATAATTAAAAAAAATTAGACAAGGATTTGAAGGTCTTAAAGAATATTTAAGTACTAAATTCTTAGTGGGAGATACATTTCCTATTGTGTTTAGCCTTATGAAGTTGATAAATAATTATGAATGGAATATAGGTGTTGCATAGTCTAGCTCACATTATACATGCTAACATCCCTACAATAGCTAGTTGTGCTCAAATTTTCACAAATTCTCAAATCCAAGGAGAAAAATAGGTTTTCTCTCCCAAAACCATACCTTCTATTTCCACATTTACACCACAAACTATAGGATAAACCACATAGTATACCAATGGCATAAATCCAAGATTAGTGTTTCCTAATGTAAATACTTATAGTTTTGTCACATCACCATTAACACCACCATGTTCATCACCTCTCCTAAACATGCAACATAGTAGCCTATTATTCACTCCCTCTAGTTCACCATATTCAACAAGCTCTCAAAACATGTCACCAAATGATCCAATGATAAACCAAATTTTGCAAATGTGACATCACTTGAAAAGAAAATCTCAAAATTCAATCAAAATCAAAATGGAAAACCTCTGCAATATCTCAACCTTTGTCAGTTGCTATCTTTGAAACACCCATACCTCAAAAAATTGAGATAACTTGATTTGAGAAGTATGATACTAAGGGAGATCCTAACAACCATGTTTCTTCTTTTACTCCAATATGTAGTGACTTGATTTTTTAAGATAAGCTCGTAGATAAAAAAATTCCTAGACCATTGAAAGATATCATCTTGGAATGGTTCATCTTATTACTAAATAACTCCATAGATTCATTCACTCAACTTCTTAGTGCATTTCTCTAACATTTCAAAAAAAAGTGGTCCTCAAGTGACATTAACTAACTTAATGCATTGTAAACAAGGACTTAAGGAAAAGGTAATAAACTTTTATAGGATGATATCAATCATTTTACCCACTATAGAATATAAAATTTTCATCCTTGACAATTTCACACTACCTTGACACACTATTTTTCCTGTAACTTTAATTATAAGAATAATTTACCAATTTTGGAGCCAGATTAATAAAATATGTTTAAATCCCCATCATCCCTATAAGTTTGAGCCAAAAAGCATTGGTCAAGGGTGCAATGCACCGTAGAGCAATATTTTTTGAATGTTTGGAATTTTGATCAGTAGGATTTTATGATTTTAAAATGACCCTAGGTTGGACCCTACTAAAAAGAATTAATTATAATGCATATATAAGAATTTTTTTCTCTCATTTGGAACATTAAGAAATCAATTTTGGAGAAGAATAGTTAGCAATTAAATTGAGCAAATAAATCATCCTAAAATTAGTCAGGGGAAATCAAGAACATAATTATCAAGTATTTTAGCAACATTATTACAACACTTTCTTTAACAAAGTTCAAGCTTACAAGTCATCAAGATGAAGGAAGTAATTATGTTGAAGGAGCTAACATGATCAATCATGCAAAATTGTGAAGGTGTATTGAGTTATTCTCTAGATGTTAATTGCAACAATCCTTTGTGTTTGGGAATCAACATTTTATAGGTCTATCAAGCATTCAAGGAATCAATTAATAAAATTATGTGTGACATCTCTTCTTCAAGGATTTTCACATCAAGGTAACATTATAATTTGTCATTTATCGATTTTAATCAATTATTATTTTTTTAGCCTTTGCTTGACCTAGGGTGTGATCCATTGATCATCATCAATCATTGTATGTTGAATTAAAAATACCAAAAAGGGATTTTAAATAGTTAATCCCCTAAACAACACAAAATTTTACCCCATTTTTCATTTTTGTAGGTAAGATCTAAAAATTTTGGAAAGTGGCAGTCAAGGGAAGTTGTTTACAAATATTAATCAACATATCAAAATTTGTAGTTTGAAAAAAGCAATATTTTAGTCTAGGGAATCCTTTAAGCCTAGACCAACCAATTCAAGCTAAAATTTATAGTACAAACTCCTCTCTGTTGTCACTTCTCAAATCCAGGTCAGTTTTGTAGCTTTGTGACTTTCTTTGTCTAATAATTACATTTTCAGATCTAGGGTTATATGTCAGATAGGTTTGTCAAATCACAAATCAAATTTATCATCCTCACAAACCATAAAAACATAAATCATTAGGGGATTGGGTCCCATTATGGTAGCAAGATAATCATAAAAACCTTAGTTGATCTATGTTTAAATATTGAGTAATTGAAAAGGGGATAATCCTAGTTAATCAAATTGGATCTATGGTCACTTTTCCTACTAAACATTTCATTGAGCCTACCATATTTTGCACTTGCAATTTTCTAATTTTCATTGCATAAATTCTGAAAATAGATCCAAAACCTAGGATATTTGAAAATCTTATTGATAATTTGCATTTATTTTCAAAAATAGCCATCCATTTTCATTAGTTGTTGAACAAAAAATTGAAACATTATTTGAATGAAATTGCATAAATTTTTAGATCTAATTTTCCCTTATTTAGGGCTTAGATTTGAGTTGTTTTCATTGTTAAAATTAACTAAAAAATTATTGTATCATTTATGCATGCATATTTTAGTGAAATTTTCTGAAAATTTGAAAAATTACATAGTATTTTCATTTCAAAAGATCAAAAGAATTGATTTTTTATGTTCTTTTTTAAAATAATTTAATTATAGTGTTCAATTTCTAAAATTTATCATTTGAAGATATTCAGTTACTCTAAAAATATCCAAAATTGCATGCATACATGTGCTTCATATCGAAAAATAGGTTTTGGTACATTTATAGAAATCTATTCACTTGGAAACATGAACCTCTGAAACATAGGACCCTTAGACACTATCAATTATTTTTAGATTTTAAAATTTTAAAAATTCATTTTCTAGTCTAGGGAATACTTGCACCCTAGACCAGCTAGTTCAAGGTGAAATTTGTTGTGCACATCCCTGTGTGTGCTCTTTTTCTAGATTTGGTTCCTATTATGGAATTATCTTTTCAAACCTATCTAATTTTGTTGTGCATCTCTCATTTGATCCATAGGGAAAATAATAACATGTTTCATTTTCAAAGATGTGGTTTTTATATGCTAACACATGGATTATATAACTATAATTTTTTTCCTATGACATTTTTTTGAAGAAACAAAATAAAATAATTAAGAATCATGACAACCATGTTAGTACTTCTCCCAATATCTCTCCTACTTGTGAAAGTATTTTTGTGCAAGAGGATCCAATTATTGAGAATAATTTTTTGTAGAGAAGGGGGAGTCACTACTCACGAGTTCTCTTCATTCAGAGAGCCTCACGGGGTGAACTTCCCTAAACTACTTCAATGAACAACATGAGAGTTCTAGAATAAAAAAGAGCAGGCCATGAAGATTTTCTAGTCAAACTAACAAGCTCTCATCTAAAGGATGACATCGTGATAACAAATGACAATGTGGAATCCCGACATCCTAAAGGTGCACTGGCATCTTCTAAGGAAAAGAAAGCAAGAATAGCATAGAAAATGAGAAAGTGGCTACTTATATTCTAATTGCTAAGGAACTCCACAATATAGGAACATAACAGAAAGTAATAGAACTGAAATAAAGTGAAATAGAAATGATAAAAAGAATGAGAGATACAAAGGAAATGCTCACAACCACGCAAGTGATGATGTCTCCATCACATGAATGTCTTCAATACCTACATGCATAATATATAGAGAAGGTGTTGGGGCTATATAGGGGTTTTCCACATTCAAACCCCTATTTAGGTGTTCCCACCTTGATAGACAGCTAGATAGATAGAGAGAAATGAACCAAAATAGACAAAGCATGTGGTGAAAGAAAAACCTCCTTTAGGAGTAGAACCTGCACCACCAAGTATGAGTGATAGAAGCAATGCCTGCTCGAGTAGGAGAACCAGTATCACAAAGTAAGGATGCGATAAATAGGGGATATGGAAACCCAAGATACTCCCAAGCATGAGATAAGGGAGATGAAGCTACAAGGCTTAAAGAATCCAAAGATGGAGATAAAGAGAGTTGCAAAAGGGTGTTGTGGGAGCTTAAGAGCTTGAGGCTATTGTAGCAAGATGTACTAAGTTGTGCAAGAAAATAAATAAGAGAGGAAATGCTAGAGCCAAGGATGGAAAGAAGCTAGAAGTTAGAATGAATCTAGAGTGAAGATAGAAGTGAAAATGAATTGAAAAAATCACATTTAAGGAGAGAAGAGAAGAAGAAAGAAGCTTCCTAGGGAGCTACAAGGCATCTCGAGCCGTTACCATTGGAAAAAACATATGATAAGTGGAAAACATGCTCAGAAAAAAAAATGTTTGAGTGTTGAAACATTGCCTATTGCTAGCGCAGTGCACATACATCTATGTTGCACACTAGTGTCTAGACACATCATGCTACAAAAAAATACAAACAGAAAAAGAATGTAAAGTTTAACGCATAGTTGGCCCATGAAGGGTAGTTGTTGGAAAGAGGTTTAGAGAATTCTAAGAATGTAAAAAGGCTAATGTGAGGGTTAAAATGGGCCTACACAAATTCTAGGTGAGTGGACACTAAATTGGATGCAATATGGTACATTAAATTGAAAGGGGTGCAATTTTACGACATTACATTTTCCCCCACTTTAGCGAACACATGAATCTACACTAATATGCAGAGTAAAGGAAATATACCTAACATAAATAACATCATGATGCCAAAAGGATATTGTAGAGGAAGAAAAAAAATCTTCAAACCACTGAAGCATGCCCCTAGGATGAAGACCTGCAAAATGAAAATATTAGACAAGAAAAACCTGCACAAGACAACAATGTTAGAACATAAAAAAAATACACACATGCACCTAACTAACTAGAAATATTTGAGTCAGAAAAGTGAGAGAATTTAATGTAAAAGGTCTTCTTAGTACAATGCATCATCCCCAAATTAAAAGCAATACATAGAAGAACTCTAATATGTTGAAGAGTTAGAGTATATACACATGATGAAGAAGATGCATATCTTCTATCCGATGTACACAATTGAGAAGCAAGAAAATTTAAGAGACTAATGGGGAAGCTAGAAAGGAATGAAAATTCCAAGGGATATGGCTCCATAGGTAATCCCCATAAGGATCTTCAAACAAAAGACTCCATAGCCCCATATAACTATGAAGCTACACAAAGTACACTGAAGGCCCTCAGACCAATGATGGACAAATCCCACAAGATGAAAGTGTCTCATAGGATTGTAGATCTATAAGGAGGTAATCCCAAAGATCTCTCACATGAAGGAAGCCTAAATGATCAAGTACCTTATAGGCCCATTGACCTACAAGAAGGTATCCCCCAAGATCTCTTACATGAAGGAAACTCAGACAATGGGACTCTGTAGAGTCAGATTAGGCCTTACAAGTGCTCGTTCTTGCAAGACTGATTGCAAAGCAACATGTTAATTTGTAGACTAAAAATGCTAAGCAATCTAGATGTAAAGGAGATCTATAGGTTCTTGGTCCTGCAAAGAAAGACTGATTAGACAATCCTATGGATATTGCAAACTGCATTGCAAAACAACCATAGAAAAGATAGGTCTAGTCAGGCTTATGCCAATCTAAATTCCATAGAATTCATTTAACTTAAAAAAATTCAGAGGGGGTCCCTCAGAAACCTTTCAAGATAAAAAGGGGTCCACTCAATGGACACCTCATTTCAAATACATAGAGAAAACAAGGGATCCTTAGAAGGATGAGCATCTCCAAAATGAGTTATCACTGCCCCAAACATACAAGGGAGGAGAACAATGAAAAATACATAGAACATGTAAGATAGAGGTAAACCTCGATATCACTTGTCATTTGAAGAAGAGGTAGGTGCATCAAAAAATAAATGAGTGATGACATCTGAATCACGAAGTTGTATTTTATCCTTCAAGGCCTTACATTTACTAGTGGAATGGGCAAGCACTTGATGGTATGCATAGAAAGAATTTTTTTCTTTATCATGTTTATGAAGTTTCTTAGATGTAGGAGAAGGAAGAGTAATCAAGTGGGCTATTACAAGCCTCAACAATATATGCTCTTGTTTATAAAAAGGATGAGGAGCATAAACCAACCCTTTCTCTTGTGGTGAAAAGTTTGACTTCTCACAAGAAGAAGACATGAAGATAGAAGACAATGGAGGATCTACATGGAGAGTATTATTCTGACAATGAGGATCATACTCCTATATGGGATTTCCATCATGCTTCTTGAATGGATTACCAACATTAACCTCTTTAATAGAATCGTGGTCATATTCCTCAAAAGGAGGAGGATCGACATCAACACAATTACAATTGTTGCTCACACTATCTCACGATGGAAAAGAATAACCATCTTTGATAGTGGGTTTGGATGATGTTATCAAAAGGTCTAAGTGGATTGGGGCAGCTTTATTTTCTCCATTAGAGGATTCCATAATGTTTAGAGAACCCTAATCATCACCAAGACATGAATTTTCTTGAGAAGAGGTAGAAGGAGAAGACTTAATTTCTTGCTTCAGAAGGATCTTGATCAGTGACATCTATCTCAAGAGTATCCTTTGTATTAGGTATTGGTGGAGTAAACATCAACACATTGGAAGAAACTTAAGGGATAAGAGTAGGCACAACCAAAACCTGAAAAACACCTACCATCTCTCATAAGTGCATAGCCTCATGGTCAACCTTACCCATGACTACTTGATTGTTACAAATGAACTTAAGAGATTTATGCAAGCTAGACAAGACTGCACGCATAGCATGAATCTGTAGTCTACCAAGGAGAAGGCTATAAGGTAACTTTTTTGGCATAACATAGACAAGGGTGGGTATGGTAATGGGTCCCAACCTCAAAGGGAAGACTACCATGCCTTAATGTTGTCAACTGATATTATCAAATCCATGAATGTCAATAGAAGAAGCATTAAGAGAAGATAAATCATTATTAATCTTAGGTAACAGATCAACACTACAAAAATTAAGTATCGAACCAACATCAACAAGAGTACATCTAATTCCAATATTATTAGTGTTTACTATAATCATCAGAGGATCCACTTGTTTTTGTACTTTCAAAGGAAGAAATTCCTGCGGATATAACGTAATATTTGGAAAATTCACACTAATATAAGCTATCAATGCATCAACATCTATCGGTCTAGTAGAAGAAGGAAATAGGATCTTTTGCAAAGCTTCTTGAAGTATACCTTGATAAACTAGAGTAGACTGAAGCAAGTCCCACAATGAGATCTTAGCTGGAGTAACGCGAGGTTGTTCAACAATATCGTTATCACTGGGTGCTTTAGTTGTAGGTTTAGGTTCTTGAAGAAGGCTTGGTTGTTTATTCATACTATTCTTATAAGTATGGGATACCACTCTATAAGAGAGAGCCGTAGAAATATCAAGAGAATGACTCTCAAATGGAACACCATTAATAGGGAGTCACATAAATGACTAGTCTCTTAGTCCTTTGAGGGGAAACAAAGACATAGATTGCATTTTTAGACTCATCGCAACTAGTGGAATAATTATTTGAAGACACATTCTCAACATCAATCCAAAAAGGATCAAATGTGGAAGGATATTCATCATTTTCTAATGCATCATCTCTAGAAAAGAGTGTATCAAAACAAAGATGAGACTGATCACTCATGAATGCAATGTCTCTAGAAGAGAGTGCATTGGGAGGAATAGTAGATAGAGTAATATTAAGAAAGGTATCAATTATTTTATCTTCATGCAACAAAATATCCTCTGAAGCAAGAGGAATTTCATGAGAAGGATAAAAGACACCAAGTGTCATGGGTAAAGCTAAGTCACCATCACATGCATGAAATGGCAAATCATTAACATTTTGAATAGAATCATAAATTGAACTAATGAAAGAGGAAATTAAATTCATTTTGACAATAGCAAGTTAAATATAATAAATAATGAATAAAAACTTAGTTGATAACAAAACTAAAAAAAACCACAAATCCAACTCTTCATATTTTTTTGGAATTTTCTAGGTTCTAGTAATTTGCATTTTTAGAGGTCTTTGAAGCATAATTTGAGGTCAAAACTTATGTCGGTCCCTGAAATTTGCTAGTCAAAGGAATTTTATTTTAGGGAATAAACTATTCTCTTGGAGACCCTTCCAACAATGCAAACGGTTGTAAATTTTGAGCACCAAGTCAAAAGCTATGACCCCACTAAGTAGGGGTAAATAAATTCCTACTGATTTTTTTAAAATAATGTGTTCTTCACATCAGGTTCACCAAAATGTAGAGAAGGGGGATTCACTACTCATGAGTTCTCTTCATTCAAAGAGCCTCACGGGATGAACTGCATGAGAGTTTTAGAATCAGAAAGAGCGGGTCACAAAGATTTTCTGGACAAAATGACAAGCTCTCGGCAAGAGGATGACAACATGGAATAAGCACAACAGTGGAATGCATTGGCATACTAGAGGTGTGTTGGCATCTCGTACAGACTAGAAAGTAAGAATATCACAAAAAATGGAAAACTGACTACTTCTATTTTAATTTCTAAGGACTTTTACAATATAGGAAAGTAACAAAAAGTGATAGAACTAAAATAAAGTGAAATAGAAATGATAGAGAGAATGAGAGATAGAAAGGAAATTCTCACAACTATGCAAGTGATGAAGTCTTCAGCACATGAATTTCCTCAATACCTACATGTGTAAGATCTAGAGAAGCTGTTGGGGTTGTGTAGGGGTTTTCCTTAGTCATACCCCCATTTTTGTGTTCCCAGCTTCACAGATAGCCAAAAATATAGAGAGAAATGAACCAAAATGGAGAAAGCATGTGGTGAAAGAAAAACCTGCTTCAGGAGTAGAACCCACACCACCAACTATGAGTGATAAAATTAATCCCCGCTCAAGGATAAGAACCCATATCAAAAAGTATAGATGCAATAAATAGGGGATATGGAATCTGAGGATGCTCACAAGTATGAGATAAGGGAGATGAAGCTGCAAGGTTTAAAGAAGCCAAAGAGGGAGATAAAGATTGCTGTAAAAGGGTATTATGAGAGCTTAAGAGCTTGAGGTTGTTGTAGCAAGTTGTATTGAATTGTGCAAGAAAAACAACAAGAGAGGAAATGTTAGAGCCAAGGCTCGAAAGAAGCTAGGAGTTAGAATGAAACTAGAGTGAAGCTAGAAGTGCAAATGAATTGAAGTACAAAATACAAGCAAAAAGAAGCTTCCCAACCGGTTACAAGGCATCTCGAGCTGTTACCACCAAAAAATGCATATGACAAGTGGTAAACATGCTTGGAAACAATTGTTTGAGCATTGAAACATTGTAGGATGCTAGTGTTGTGCACGAATGTCTGTGCAATACACTAGTGTCCTAATACATCAGGCTACAAAGAAAAATGAATAGGAAAAGTGCAAAGTTTAATGCACAACTAGTGCACGAAGGGTAGCTTATGAAAAGGGGTTTGGAGCATCCTAAGAAGGGAAAAAGGTTGATGTAAGGGTTAAAATGAGTTTACACAAATTCTAGGGGAGTGGACACTAAAGTGGATGCAAGAATGTATGTGAAATTGCAAGGGGTGCAATTTTATGATATTACATGTTTATACCTTTTCCATTACCTCTCCTACTTGGGTAGATATCATGGCACAAGTGGATGCAATCATTGATACATTGTGTTATATAAAAATAGTAACATGGATGACATATGATTCTCAATTAACTTTAGGTCCTCCATTGATAGAATATTTCTAGCAAGCTAAAATTATATGCCCACACTTTATTATTGGACCTCCTAAATCTCAATTAATTATTGGACTACGTAAACCATCTCTCATTATAGGACCTACTCAACCTCATGGCCATATCCTAAACATTTCAAAACAACTCACTAGTAATCATGTGCAACAAGATGTGTTGAAGCAACTAATTTATCATGAAGTTTCTCACACATATAACATTATAACTAATAAGCAGGTAAAACAAAGATCATCCATTCCGTTACCTCAACCATATCTTCCACTCCCACCTAGTCTTCCTCATCATAGTGATAAGGAATATGATATTGTTGAGGAACTTTGTAATACTCCAACCAAGATCTCCCTTTGGGACTTGATTCAAAAGTGACCTACATACCATGTGATGCTCCAAGAGGCTTCGTAAAGGATTAATATCTCACCTTTTTCCAAATCGAATGATTTAGTAGCCTCGTTGGATTATATGCAAACAAAAAAGTTGGATATTACCTTCCCTCAACATGAATTACCCTCTCTTGAGTTCCAAACCAAATATGAGGCTCTAATCATAATGGTTAGAATTATCAAAACTAGGATTATACATACTCTTATTGATAACAAATCGGGTCTTACTGTTTATAGCATTGATCTTCTAGATAAAATTGGTGTGGATAGAAGTTTGATAGAACCTAATGATCTTTTTATTTGTTTCTTTGATAATGTTAGTAGGAAAACATTAGTGATCATCACACTACCCATTAAGGTAGGGCCCATGATTTTCCCTACCCTTATTAATATCATGCTTTGACCACTTGTACATAATATTCTCCTAGGTAGATCATGGATTCATGCCATGAACAGAGTCATGTATACTCTCAACCATGAGATGAAATATGAATATAATAACAAGATATATATGGTAAAAATGGATCAACGAAGTCATGATTCACAAATCAAAGCCAAACATGACATTTCCAACTCTCTTAATACTTTTATTCCAACTACAAAGGTGGATCCCATACATGCTAAAGATAATGATGATTATATTTCACATATAACACAACTTTTAAACAATGATTGGGGGTTGTTAGTGAAATTTTTAGAAAGAGAGATAGATCCTTAAATGAATAAGGGGATATTTTCTCTATTTATACCTTTCACTGGGGCATTTCATTAGGAAAGAGATGAAAAGGATTAGATATTGAATTTCAATGTAAAAGGTGAGTCAATTAGACCTAGATCTCAAACCAAAGAAATAATATGAAATTCTTAAAAAAAATGAACAATAAGACCTAGAAAATGAAATGCAAATTCCTAAAAGTACAAAAATTGAAACAACAGTTTCCACATAGATCTAAGAAGGGTAAGGACACATGTACGAATCACCAAAAGTTGATTTTGAGATCTATTAAAGGAAAGGTTCTCCCTAGGGTGAATGGGTCATAGTCAAGGATTATAAAAAATATTTTTACATTCCTTTGAGGTAGGACCTTAGCTTCTATTTTACATAGGTTCCACTATTAGAAAGAAAAAAAAAACTGCAATTGAGTTTACATGGTTTGACAACAATGATAAGAAGAAAAGAAAGAATGTAAAATTTCTCTTCAAGATCTTCAATCTTTCTTCAACTTGTAATCTGCACATACAAAGAGAGGAATTATTATTTTTTTAATTGGATTTTCCTTAGTCAAACCCCATGTTTGGTAATTAAACCTTGATAGAAATATAATGACAATGGAGAAGGAAATGATGAATGAACACTTGCTTGCTACAACTCACCAAACCTTTAATGGCTTCCCTTATAGGACTAAAGACAAATAAATCACTCCAAGGAACTTGATCTTTCTTTCCTTGATGGATTTGGACACTTCAAAATTCTTGGATGCTTTAAGATTGCTAATGCATGTTAGCCTTCACAAGATCACATTAACACACATAAGCTTGAAAATGATGATAGGATCTTGATTGTTGCAAGAAAATGACTAATAAATATTCTCTAGAATGGTCTTGAAAATAATATTTTCTCATGTGAAGTTTCAAAAAAATGTTTTAGAATGCTTAGATTTGAATTGATAAAAACAATATGCATTTATAGGTGTTTATCTAATTTCCAAAAAAAATTGATTCCAAAAGACGACAATTGCATATGAATTTGAATCATTAAAAGACTACCAAAAACATATTTAAAAATGGGTCCTAGGACTTAAAGGGGACCCATTTTCCCTTGGGCGAATGGGTCCTTGCTAAAAATTATAAGACACTCATGATCCAAGGTGATTAAAATATTAATTTAATTAATTAAATATTGGTTTTCCTATTGGAAATCGAGAATAATAAGGTTTTGGAATGCATAATTTAGAAATTTAGAATCTTAATTGAGTCCAATAAATTAAGGGACCCAAACAAAGTGTGAACTTGTAAAGGGTATACAATTTCCTACACTACATTTAGCCCCCACTTCTGTGAGAGTATGAACTTATGCTCAAACTCACACTAAAGTATACAAATATGTTTCAAGAGAGGTCAAACTTTACAAATTTTAGAAAGATAAAATGACAAAGATCAAGGAGGATGATCAAGCCCCCATGATAAAAGATCCTATGAGAAATCAACATAAGGAAAAAGGGACGCACAAGATGTGTAAGATAAATGTAACAAGACAAGATACATAAGCATACAATATTAAAGATAATGCCAAAAAGGATGGAATAGCAAGTTATGTTATGTCACGCCCATATGGCCATGAAATACACTCACAAGGGTGTAAAATCATGTATGAAACACATGGATCCACTTGCAAGCAACTTCTGTTATGTTAGCTAGCCATGAAATACACTCACAAGGGTGTAAAATCATGTATGAAACACATGGATCCACTTGCAAGCAACTTCTGTTATGTTAGCTAGCCATGAAATATGCTCACAAGGGATACTATAGTCTGTTATACACTAGGTGAGCCCCAAAGGAAAAATGAGAAACACACAATAGGTCTACAAGGTGTGAACTCATAAAAAAGGGATGGCGAATGGGAAAGTCACATCAGGTCTATAGGTCTCCCATAATTAGCCATACCAAAATTTATACTCCTTGATAACTTTGATAAGGTGCCACAAAGTCATAAATTTTATGCCAACACAACAATAAGTCCAACCTCAGTGATCAAAAGTGAGGAAAAAATTTCCATATGTTCATGCCAAAATGATAATTCCAATGTCCATATCAAAATAATGCTAGTGCCAATGTCAAAATAATACCAATGTATGCCCCCACTTTTAAGGAATTTTTAAATACCATATTATGAGAAATTAGTTTAAAGTAGAAATGATAAATTCCAATTGATAAGAGGGAAATGCAAGATTATTTGGAAATCCCTATGCCCATAATATGATTCCAAACAAATTTGCATCATGAAAAAGGAAGGTTCCCTCACATGTAATCTCAAATGATAACACATAAGGGATACATGGATTGAGGTTTCAGTGCATGTCTTTTCTACAATGATATAGTAGAGATTGGAACCCTCATCATTCCCCAAATACCTTATGGAACAACAAAAACAAAGGAGGAATGACATGTAGAGAGATACAAGAAAAGAAAGCCTTTTGGGTTAACATGGAAGAGACCTAAATGTCTCAACACTTTGCATCATCCCTAAAAGGAAAGAACAAGACAAAGGGAAAAAATAATGATTACAATTGGTAGAAGAATGTAGATAAAAATAGAAGAATGTAAAGATAGATTCACTTTCTTTATATCCTTGCACCAACAGAGTAACAAGGGTAATCCAAATAAAACTCACAAACAAAAAGGCACACAAACTAGGGTAATATAGGGGGATCACAATTTATACATGTAATCACTTGAATAACATAGAGAGAAAAGAAAACTATTATGTCACATGCAATCCAACCTATAGCAGGTCATTCACATCCCAATATTTTTCATCATATATGGAAGTTAGAAAACTATCCAAAGGGGAAAAGACCAATTCCATACTAGGACAAGGATACCCAACCACTTACCCCCCAAGTGTAAGGGGAAAAGGTGAGTTGAAAATGGATGATGATATGTTTCTCCTTGCAAAAAGGAAATATGATTGCCTAAATCCAAGTTTATAACCTCATACATGGTAATGAATATGCTATGATACTAGAACTACAACATGGAAAAGAGCATAAACTAACTCTATTTGTTAATTGAATGATAATATCCAATACCTTTAGTTGTTTCTTGCATGTTAGGCTCTATAGGGAAACACATACCTTGTTCTTTAACAACACATCCTTTTCCATTTTAGCTAAGTTGTTTCAAAAGTTAGTAACTCCTTCCATAAAGTCCTTTCATTTCTTTTAAGGTGGGAGGTTTTTCATGATCACTTTTGTCATATGTAAATGTATAATTTTTATTTTCTTCTTTGATAAATGTTGTGGACTCACATTGATTTGATGATGAAGATTATGTTGATATTATGATGGCTTCTTTCTCTTGTCTTGATTTGTGAATGATCTTGTACTCTCTCACGAATGTAGGTGAAAAATCTAACTATCTCCAATCATCTTCTAACTTTGTCACAAATGAGAAAAAATCATTCTTTTCTTCTTCTTTCCAAGGTTTCACTTTTGTAGTTTGTGTCAATTTTGTAAGAGGATTTTTCATTCTTGGTACAATTTGTAAACAACTCTTAGGTTTAGGATCAACTTTTACTATGTAGACCTTGTCATTGCAAGTGTATTTTAGTAAACAATGTAATGTTTAAGGTACTGCATTCATTGCATGAATCCATGGTCTACCCAAGAGAAGATTATATGAATGATCATTAGGAATGACATGGACAAGAGTTTGTAAATTAACCCTACCAACTTTAACTGGAAATATTATCACATCAAGAAGTTGTTTTCCCACATTATCAAACCACCGATAGATAAAGAATCTAGTTGAATTTTAGTCTTGTGCACTCCCATTATGTCCAAAAATTTTACACTATGAACATTGAGTGTTGAGACATTATCAACAAGCGTATGTTTAATTCCAAACATGTTACTATGACTCTTAATACTAGCCACTATCATCAAAGCATCATATTTTTTGTATTTCTAATGGAGGTAATTCACTTCGATGAAAGAAAATTTCCAAATTAGGTGAATTCATACTCTCAATAAAGGTTACCACATCTTTGGTTGGAAATAGGAGAGATAACAACTTTTTGAAAATAATTTTGAATAATACTATGGCAAACAAGTGATGCTTAAATCAAATCCCATAAGGATATCTTAGTAGGAGTGTTTCAATGTTATGGAAAATGATCATACTCCTTTCCACTATGTGAAGGTAAACGTGGGGAACTAGAAAAAAGGGTTGTGGAAGTGGTATCGATGTAGGAAAGTTTTTTGATTACCTATTATTCCTTGTGTGATATATATAGGAAATGGTATTATAACTTGGTTTCTAAAAAATATTGTTTCTAGTGAGTTTCCTTGCAAAATTTAAGATGTCTTGGAGGCTTTGGTTGGTGTTAAGGAGGTCCTATGATAAGAAGTGGTTTAGGAGATGATTTGGGAGGTCCAATAATTAGAGGAATCTTAGGAGGTTCAAAAGGAATATTAGGTAACCCAATAATTAGAGGACTCTTGGAAGGTCTAAAAGGAGTTTTTGGAGATCCAATAAGCAAGGGAGATCTATTGGCCAATTATGCATTCATAACCTCAGTGGATTTGAGTTCTTATTGATGATATTCTATCGAGGGGTGGTCTAATATCACCTTATCATCTTTATCTAAGAAAGTTATATTACTTTCATTTGAAACACATGTATCAATGATATCATCCCCTCACACTCTAATATCTTCACAAGTAGAAGAGGTTTCAAGAGAGGAAAAAATAGTATTTTCATGATGCTAAATGTTTGGATCTTCTAAGATAACTTCATCACAAGTAGGATAGGTATTGAGAGAAGAAAAACTATGTTTTTCTTACTTATCAATGATTGCATCTTATTTTCCAACAATATCCTCCTAAGTAGGATATGTAGTGGGAGAGAAACAAACAAGATTCTCATGATGCTCAATAATTGGATCTTCTAACTCATGTTACCTTCATCACAATTAAGAGAGGTATCAGGAGAATCATACTTATGATTGTCATTATTATCAAGGATTGTATTCTCTTTCACCAAACTAACCTAAGACATAGGAGAGATAGTGGGAGAGGGCTCAATGGAAAACAAGAAAAGGGGGGAAATAACTCCATATTTGTATTCTTCTAACAAATATTTCTTAAACTAAAGTGCTCAACAATATTTAAAATTGGAACATTAAGCATTATAACTATATTTTTTTGCAATGAGAACATGATGTAGCAATTCTCATATAGATATGAAATGCAAAAAAAAATCTCAAATTTACAAAAAATCAAGCAAGATGACACTTTCCTTGCACATACAATAACAATTTTTTAAAATTTCAAAATAGAGATCTGCAAGCTAGACAGATTAATAATACAAATTAAAAATAGTGTGCAAATTTTTTGAAAATAACCTATACCTAGATAGGTTCACGCTAGGGTGAATGAGCCCTAGGACAGGGGTCTACAAAAATTAAATCCAATTTTTTAACTTGATACTTAAGCTCACTATTCCTAACAAAAAACACATTCTTTAGTGGCATATTTTTCAATAAATATGATGAAATGAAAATACAATTTCAATGAAAATTTAGGAATAAAATGAAAACTTTGTTGAATGCAATTTTGAATGAAATACTAATCTAAAAGATTGAAACACAACTCAAAGCAAGCTATTATGGAGAATGCATGCAATATTTTTGAATTTTTATAAATTTAAAGGATGAAAACATGTAATATGTAACCCTAAATGCAATGCAAAACAAGATGATGCTAAACCTATATCTAGGGTTTCAAAGATCTCCAAATCAGAAAGGGTATGATATACAATGTTATCTTCACTAAAATGAAATGTTGGGAAAGGGAGATAGATCCTGTCAACGATGGTTTTACTCGTAGTAAATAGATTGAATAAAATATCCATAGACCAAACTGCGAAGAGCCTATCCTTCTTGAAATATATGAAACAAAGACAACCTAAGAGAGAATTCTACATTTAGAGAGAAAATATTGACTTATATTTAATCCCAAGTCTTTTATAACTAGGTCATGGTTGCACTAGGGTCGCTCTTGGGTAATGATGTGACAATTGCTATTATTTTCCTTTAAGGGGCATTCCACATCAACACATACACATTTTTGTATCATTTATTTTAAAATTGAATATTAGCTTTCCAATTTGAAAGGATAAACTAGGAATTCATGAAAGCAATGAATTTAACATTGGATTTCAAAGATCATCACCAATTTCCTTGCTATCAATTAAGTAGATTTAGCATTAAGCATTCATAAATTTAATCAAAATTAAATATTTTTTAATAAGACTATTTCCTTTCAATTATATTTTTTGGAACATTTTCAAAAATATTAAACATCTATTCGAAAGTAAAACATAAAAAATAATGAAAAAATAAAAGTATCTCTTGATTATTCTCCATGCATGCCCCAAATAATTAATCAAAATAGAGCAAACCACTTTATATTTCACCAAATTTCTTCACAACTACGTATAAAACAATACAAGATTTTAAAGAGGGGTTTCATTTATGGACACCGAATAGGTTTTGTATGCACCCTTAAATGGTGTAGCATATAGTCTTGTTTAGCCAAACTTACAAAACTAGCTACAAAAGTTGATTAGATAGGTAGCTATCCATAAAGCTCTGATATCAATTAATGTCTACGTGCATACAAAGTTTTACACCAGAATGATTCAGAAAAAAAGGAAAAGAGAGAAAAACTTAAAAGAATTTTTTTCTCCATTGACATCCACAAATTTCAAACTTAAAATAAAATTAAGAGGGAATATAAGGGACCAATCTCATCAAGGCATGTGGAATATTGTGACCAATAGGAGAATTGCAATTGAAGTCAATGCAAGTCAACTCCAATTACTCGTTGAAGCTCTTCGGGTTCTACTTTTTCATCTTTGTCAGGATTCCTTCAGAAATTGAAAAAAATTACCTAAAAAAAGATATCTAGGAGCCTTCCATTATAAGGGAGTGATCAAGTGGAAGTCAAACTCCTATATCTCAGGCTTCTCGATTTGAACATTCTAGGAATAAAATACCACTAGAATAGATACACTTTATTACTACATGCTTGTACTCCAACATCCTGGTATCCCAATAACTAGCACATCCTTGCACCAAAATCTATTCCAGCATGAGTCCCTTAAGTGCATCATCGATCCTGGTAATAAAGTAAAATTTGTTTGCTTGCATAATTTTCCTGACCATCCATACCCAGGCTTTCCATCACAATCGATTACTCTTGCAATCACAAAATTTTGAATATTAAGTCCCCTTTTAAACAAATATACTACCCTATCTCATATAAATAAAACCATTATTCAAATGTTAGTACAAAATCCATAAAAATTGGTTCTAAAAAAGGCATATCACAAATCCTTGCATATATACTAGATCATCGGGACCATTGTACAAAATAAAATAAAAAGAGCATTTCACTTCATGTTTCAACCTAGTACCCGGTACCCGATATTCAAATTTACCCAATTACTTTCCTAAATCTCGGTTATACCAAAACTCCAACTTACCAAAGTCCAACTTACCAGACCATAGCCATTTGCTTGAACCTTACATTACCTTTTTCCTTTTTTGTGATTCTAATACCCGGTAGCTCGTGTACAAAACACTTACCATAAAAAGTACTTTCTTTCAAACCAAAGATTTCTCTTTTCTTTTCACTTCTTGTGATCTTCCAATTTGTTAGCTCCTGCCATACAAGTCATATTTTCACTTGGGTCCCCAAGCCTTTTCAGTCTTGGGGCATGTTGTGAGACCACACAACTTGCAACCAATAAAACCAAATTTAAAATTAAACTTGAAATTAAATCACCAGTTGTAAATTAAAACTTATACATATTTTAAAAAAATATCTTTCTACCTTTAATTAGATTCTGGCATAAAAATTAAAACTCCACTGGAAACATCCATGTGTTCCCTTGATTAATTCCAATTTTAAGAACTTAGTAAATAGAATCAGTTCATTAACATTGAACTACATAATATAGTAGTTTTCCAAAGCCAACCAGGGATAGAGCCTTGTTTCCAGTCAAGTTTCCATAGCCCTGACAAGGTTATCTTCGTAATTCCCCCCAAACATATCTCTACTTCCGGTTAGGCATCCATAGCTTGGTAGAGTTATTTGGATAGCCTAGAGAGTTGATATCATTTTTTTCAATTTTTTTTTTAGATATAGAAATGATAGCTCATTTTTCAACTTTTCATATTCCAATAATAGCTCATTTATCAATTTGCAAGCATTGAAGCACCGCTATTAGGTTGGTAATTACAGTGGTAGCAAAGGTTACATTTTTATTTTTCATTCAATGTAAATCCCTTCACCAATTCACTACTTCCCCAAAAGTCATTTAGTGATTCCCTGTAAGTGTGTGTCTCCAACTAATTTTTACTAATTATGCCAAATCCTAACTAACTATAGCCCTCTATATGTTAAAAGATATGCATAAATTAAAATTTAGCAATAGACAACTTAATCACCAAATTTAAATCTAAATTTTGAAACGTTAGTTACCACCCTTTCAATTAAATTTATGGAAATTTCCAAAACTTTTGCTAACTATCTCAACTTGAGGGTGTTGCACTGCATTAATGGATCAAAATGTCGTGATTACCTTGAAAAATGATCACATTATTTTGCATTAAATTCACATGCCTAGCTCAGCATGCATTATCTCTCTACTTCTCTAGGTGATGACATGAAACATCTTGCCAACCTTGTTTTGATGTATAGTCCACATACTTAACACCTCAATAATCATTATGGATTTTAAAAAAAAATTGGGAATGACCCCTATTAATTCAAAATCTTCAACTTGCTTGATTTGCAATCTCCATACTACTCAATTCTGAAGCAATTTCACCAAACATGTGCAAATAATTTGTTTGATTTAAACTTTAATTCTTAAGATTATTAACTAGTTGCCACATTGCACATACGATTTCCAAAATAAAAATTTTAGGCAACTATGTACCACTACATTGTTCATGACTTTCTATAAATTTGTTCATTTCCTATCAAATTCTCCACACTTTCTTTTCTCTCTCCTCTTTTTTTACATTTTTTGTAATTCCATTCTATTCAGTGCTTTTACTTTTGCTTCTTAACCATGGATACTCCCATTTGCTTAGGGTTTTCTCATAGACAAAATGTTTTCTTGGGAAGCATCACACCACAAAAGCCTGAAAATGTTTTCATTATTAGGACTTTCAGCTTTACTGTGCCAAATTTATGTTTGGTCCTTGGGGAAAGATATGTTGCATCCAGTCACTACTTCCATTTTTATTCTGACTTAGTTTCTCATTTTTTAGCTTCACTTCTGGACTTTGGGTTACCTGTTGAAGATGTTCATGTCACTGCCAACCTAATAGTTAAGCCTGAATTCTTGGAGAATTTGGACACCATTTTAGTTGTCGCACACCCGACCATTGGGATTCCTTCCATGGATCATATTCCTCAGTTCTTGAATCACAGGGAAGTGGTTCCACTTCATCCTTTTCTTACTGATCTCCATATCAAATATTTTGAAGTTCATCAGGAACTCACTTACATAGGGTATTTAGCCTTGATAGAAGAGGCGTCCCAGATTGACTAGATAACTACTACCATCCGTAGCTTTGCTCACCTTTCTTTTGAATCCTCCTTTTTTGATTTTTGCCAAGTATTTTCACATCTGATGTATATACATGGTGTACACACACACACAGATATATATATATATATATCTTTTGTGGTTATTTTTCTTAAAAGTGCATTTTACTATTTATGGTTTTATTGTTTCAATTCAATTTAGTAAATTGTTTCAGTTTCACTCTCATTTTCAAGATATATTTAAGCAAAATTTGTTAATGCAGAAGCCGAGCAAGGAAAACAAAACAAAACATAACAAGGAAAAGAAGAAACCCTATTAAAAAAAAGCTAAGCTAACACTACACTAAACTAACCCTAACTACCCTAACTCTAATATCACAACAAACTAACTCTAACTAAGCAATTTATTTCAATTTCTATAGATATTTCTTCTACAATTTGAGTACGAATTATAGTAGGTTAATCTTTAAATTCCCTTATCAACATCTTCAATATCCTACTGTAATAATGAAAAATCTTAAGTTTCTTATATTTAAACATCATTTCTTTATTTTATTCTCTTCTAAAAACCTTTATATATTCGACCCTATCTTTATTTTGCATTGTGTTAGACCAAAATGTATCACTATTTATATCATTATTAGAAAGAGAAACAATAAAAACTTGATATTGGGTGATCCCACAATAGTGGTTTATAATTTTTGGCCAAACTAGACACTGGAATTATTATTTTTAACTAAATCTCCATATTCATGCACCTATAGCAGATAAACTGTGAGGAATTTGAAGATAATGAAAACTAGAGTCTATCCATATTTTGTCTGTAGATTTTAAAAAATGTTTTAAATTTTTGGAATTAGATTGCACTTCTTTTTCCATCTCCACCAAAAATTTTTTTTAGAAAACAACATTTTCAAAAAGTGGCTTACATAGTAGAACACAACTTTTTCCTTGAAGGATAAAATTCTAATTCTTTCAAATTTAGATTTGCAACTCGATATCTAGTGCTTCCACTTGGTTAGATAGTTTTTATTGAATATTTTTTCTTTAATCAAGTTTCAAAGTCAAACCAATTACAATTCAAATATAGCGCGATTGTATAATGCGTAACTTTTATTGTATGTATCAATTTTTAATTTTTTTTGGTTGGATGAAGGACTCCAATATCTGGCACACTCATATTTTTCAAAAAATATAATTGATAATTTTCTATTTTGAGGGCTACTTGATAGAAATTGGGTTTGTCAAGTCTCCTCCATTTTCATTCTCAAATCAAGCTTTGAAGTGAAAAATTCTAGACAATTTTGGTGCCTAGGAGGGTGAAGGTGAAAAATCTCGTTAGTTTGAGATAGAATCACTATTCAGGTCAAACCAAAATATGTTTGGTTGAACATATGTTTGAATGAACCCATTTAAAATACAATTAAAAAATGAAATTCATGGGGGTTTGGTCAAACTTGGTGAGATGGTTCAGTCAAACCCCATGATATGAATCCATTTTTAACCATTTTTTTTGTTTTCCATTTTTTTTCCAATTTTGTAATAGTTGTATTTTATAATATATAATATTAATATAAATCTAAATTATATTCTTTTTATATTAGAATAATAATAATAGTATTATAATATATTATAATAATAATATATAATTATTATTAATTATATATTATTATTATAATATATAATTGTTATTATTATAATATTAAAAGTATATAATTAAAAAGTATATGTATTAGAAATGGTTGAAAAGTATTTTGGGATGAATTTTGGATTGGGTAGTTTAGTTGAGGGCAGGAACGATTCAAACAAAAGGTTTTTCTTTGAGATCTCATCTAACAATATTGGAATGGCACAGCCCTGTTTCGTTGCCCCTCAGCTAAGGTCTAATATGAACATGAACATCTATAGCTCCACACCCAAGCTCTCCTTGACGTTGGTAGGTGTTCTATTCAACCAGAAATCATAAAAACATGGGTATTGATGTGGAAATGCATATTAATTTGATTTTCTTAGGGGAATTTTGTTTGTTTATAGATATAAGTAAGTATATATTTATGATGGGAATTGTTAGACAAACAAGTAGCTTTGAAGGAAAAGGAGACATGTTTGGTAGTAGCAATGGAGAGTCTCAACTTGGGATCTACAAAGAGATGAAGAGTATGAGAGCAGGTATGGCAGTGACAACATGGAAGGGAATGGATCTAGTGATGAGCAGGGAGATAACCATCCCAAACAAAAGTGCTATCACATGCATACTCCTCAGCAAATTCAAAAATCCCATATGCACCAATTGCGGAAGACCTGTTGTTATTGCAGAAGTTAGTGTTCAAGAGCAGCAACTACATATTGAGAATATTTGGTTGAAAGATGACATCCATTTGCATAACCTAACTAATTTAATGATGCATATTCCATATTTTGTATTCTCAAATGCAAACTGTGGTTAAAATGATTATGAGTCACTCCTTTTTTAGTTGTACCTATTCTAATTCTAATGTATTTACAACCCTACGAACCTCCTAGATTTTATTCTCTCTAGAAATCTTTTTAGTGCAATGATTTTCCCACCATGATGAAATTGCTTCGTATCATATAATGTATAAGATTTAGAGACCCAAAAGGTTATTTTGTTCTCATGCTTTAAACCACCTGAGCAGTGAAGTTGAAGATTCATTAGCTTTGTGCTTATGGGTTTTCTTTAACTATTCTTATGTTTTTTTTAATGCCTGCATGGATTTTTTCAGCTAGAGAGAATGGCAGCTATGGCTGGAAAATTTTACGGAAGGCCCATATCATTGACTTGAGAGAGAGATATGGACTTGGAGTGGGAGAGAGAGGGAGCGCAAGGGTAGGAGGGAGAGACTTGAGAGAGAGATATGGAGGGAGTGGGAGAGAGATAGAGGGTAGAGGGTTTAAGGCTAGAGGGAGCTCGAGATAGAAGGAGTGAGTGAGTGAGAGAGACAGGGTTTAAGGGTTTAAGGATGGAGGGAGGCTTCGAGATTAGAGGTGAGAGAGTGAGAGGGAGTCAATTACTTCTTTTGGGGTCCTTAGTAGTCAAGGCTTAATTGACAAAATAGTTCTATTAGGGATGCCAAAGTACCTTGCACTAGGTGGGAATTGTTCTATGGTTTGTTTTAACATAGAAACATGGGCATTGTAGTTGGTAACCCTTAGAATCTTCACCTACCAAAATTGACCATGCCTAACTTATACTTGGATATCACTCTATTGAAATCAATAGCTATGAATTATGACCTAGTCACTAGAACTGTGAGGTTTTATGAAGAAATTGGTATGGTTAAGGTCACCAAGGAAGAGATTTCTCATGTCTTCAGACTCACCGAGTGGAGTGATGATATGCCTAAAATTGATGAAAAGGATATTAAGGAAGAGTAATATATAACTAAGATTGCATTCAGGGTCCATACATTGCAAAGGTACATAGCAAAAATTGGGGACCAAAAAATCACATTGGGACAATTTGATAAAGATCCTTTTCCTGTTAATTACTTTGTATCCTATTTCCAAAGGGTTTTCTACTCCATTTTCTAGATAATTGGATATGATCCTATCACAATAATTCACATGGAATGGATGTATATGGAAGCCCACATTCAACACTCTTAGTATTGCACAACATATGATTATACAAGATTTCTGGCAGAGAGAATTCATGAGGGTTAGTAAAATTATAGAAGGGTGTAGATGGAGTGAGGTTTAGCTGGTACTCATTGTTAATGCAGTTTTTTTTTTTTCAAAGGTGCATCTTACTTTGGTCAGAATATGACATTGGATAGGATGGAAGGTACTTTGGAGCTGCCTGTTTAGTGTTGGACTACCATCCTAGATAAGTGTGATAGGACTCATGATTATATGGTATTTGAGAACTTGTTTGCTTTAGAATTGAGAAGAGTCTTGGTTGTGAGTATACCAGGAGTTCCCAAGGCCTTGCATGATTTCTTGAGACCTAAAGATAGGAAGCCTGAGCTAGGGGTTGAGCATAATTTTTGAGATGTTATCCCTTAGATTGCATATATAGTTTTTAGAGTGTATGTTTCCACTGTCGAGCCTCACTTGTTGCATAAGTATGTCCCAGAAAGAATTGGTTTTCTTAAGGTGATGTATTAGTTGGGAAGTGTGGAGAACAAAGACTTGTTGGAATAGGGAAAGGGAACATTTTCCCATCACACACATGTTTCTCTAATTTTGTAATGACAAAGGGGGGTTGGAATAAGATAAATGATATACTCAACACTTTTCACATGAAAAGAGTAGTCACAAGGGAGAATCATGATCTTGAAGGCTTCATGGCCTGGTTAAAGGAAAGGAACAAAAGTTCCAAGTTTGTGCATATTTTCCACTTCTGTGAAGATATAATAAGTAACATCTTTGATTTTGTGGAGCAAGAGAATATAAAAGCAAGGTGGATC